>JAVKPL010000597.1:0-153412 GCA_032173675.1 Gastrolobium villosum
GCCATCCAGAACAGGGTGGAATTGAGGTAAGATAAAGAGATAAAAAAAATTGAGGAGAGAGGAGAGAAAAAAGCTACCCCACTAAATCCACTATACATCCCTCTTAGCCATCCACAAAGCTACCCCATCAACCCAACCTCTGCATCTAACATCTTTGAACCAAACTTGGACAATGAAATTCAACCCCCTGCACGTAGCTGCCAACGCTCACGAAAGGCACAGTAACTAGCACTAGTAGTAACCATCTTCCTCCCAAAACATTTAGCACATCAATTAAATTAAATTAAAGCATGCAGCTACACATCTTACCAACCCACCTCCTCTGATTTGACCTCCCCACTATACAGCCACAAATAGCTACTTGAAATTACCATGTCCACCGTCAAAACCCTCCATTCAAATCAGCTTCCCTGATCGATACACCACCGTTGGGCCAGGGCAGTTGCTCCGTGGCAAAAATAAAATAAAACAAAATTTATTTTGTGCTTAATTCATCGTATTTCTTTTCTTTAAATGAAGAAATTCAACCAAACATAATTTTAAAAAAAAAAATTATAAAATGAATTTTTTTATAATGGAAAAAAAAGTAAAAGCTAAAAACTCCTTTTGAGGAGGTTTTTTTTTAGAATATGTCAGTTTTTTGAAGTTTTCATATTTATTTTATAATTTTATTCTTATTCTGAATTTATATTTATAAATTTTATTTTTTATCCTAATAATAAATTATTTCATCTTCACTCTTTTAAAATTATCAAAACAGGTTTATATAAAAATCAAACAACGGCTAACTTCATTTTAATTTTTTTCTTTAACTTTACCTTAAAAGTTGTTTTTAACTTAAAAGAAAAAGTGTCAAAGAAGCTCTTAAGGGGCCAATAAACTATTTATTCTTTTCTATTCATATATAAATTTTAAAAATGTATTTTCATGAGTGAATGGTTACTTCAATTTAGTGTTGTTAAAATTGGACTGGCCGGCCGGTCCAACCGGTTGGCTCAGAAATTGGCCCAGCAATCAGTTCTGGAAAAAATATTTTTAAATTTTACAGCCACCGCGAACTTGAGTCTCATGAGAATGCATAACAACAACTTATCTATGGGCTGAGTTTGTTTGTTGGTTAATATGCATCATTTAATATATATATATATATATATATATATATATATATATATATTATCATTTAATAGAATTATTTCAAAATAGCATTTAGTCAGAGTCGAACCCATACTTATGAAGATATAAATTATAGTCCTTATTACTAAATTACATTTGGTTCTTAGTTCACTTGCACCATTTAAAATATATATATATATATATATATATATATATATATATCCGGTTCATGCGATTGAACCAGTGATCCACTGACCCGGTACGCCGACCGGGTCGATCACCGGTCCGGATTTAATAACATTCTTAAATTATTTTAGGATTGTTATAGCATATTTGGAGTAATTAACTAAAGATTTGATAAAAAAATTGGGGTTTATTACTCTCAAGTAACATAAAAATAAATCTTCATTCCTGCACACTACTCAATTAAAAGCGGGACTCGTTAGAGAAAAAAACAAGCTCTCTTATCGATGTGAGAGCAGGAGATAGTCTAATTTTTCTATTATTGAAGATAAATAAAACCCAAAATAATTTTAAAATTTTTTTTTTTTGGACAAAATCAAATACAAGTTAGTGTCATTTTTGACTTTATTGAAAAGACCATTGTACATTCATTGCTTATAGCAACCAATATCTTTCTCAACTTAATTCATTATTCATTAAGTTATCGCAAAAGATAAAAAAGGACATCTAACTGTTTAGTGTGGATGAAGAGTAAATTGTGGGATAGATTTTGTATCTAACAAAAAATAATTAAGAAAAGATTGGAGTAGCGCTAGTGAGAGTTTGGCTACTTATGATTATTAGATTTAACTAAGATTCAAAAAATAATTATCATCAAATAATGGTAGTTCAATTAATACATGAGAGCTGAACAGTTGAAGTATGTGTTTGATCCTTTCCGGTATCATCTTTAGAATGAGTTTAAAACCTTACTTATGCACCCGTTCCAAATAGGATTATCTCTCATCGAGGATACCTGTGATTTAAAAAAAAAAAAATTATGTTAAGTGGATTTCTTATCCTATTTACATTTTTTCTGGTAAACTTATCCTGTTTACATTTATCGATTAAGATTGATTCCTTAACTAATCTTTTTTGATTGAATATTATCTCCAGTTATTTTAATAATTATTTTACTTATATTAATTTCAATTATTATACGTTACAAACCTGTAAATCTCGGGTTGCTAATATAAAATCTACCTTTTTGTAGGATTGTCATTTACTCACTCTGTGCTATAGTACTGCTAAATTTTGATTTACAATTGTGGTAAGATTTAGAGTCGATTTGGATGGATTTTTTATTTAAAAAGAAGTTGTATTTTGAAAAGAAAAAAAAAAGTATTTTCATTTATTTTTATATTTGAATGTTTTTTTGTAAAAAAAGTAAAATTCCAAAAAGATTAAAATAATATTTTTTAAAGCCAGATTCCTACCTTATAAAAAATGTAAAATATTAGGGTTTGTTGTGTTCTGTGTTTTTTATTTTTAAATTTTTTTATAGAATATTTAATGAAATATATGTTTTCTGTGTTTTTTTTTGTTTAGAAACTTAAAAATCAAAACACAAAACAAAAATAACTCAGATATATTCTTTAAATTTGATTCTAAAAAAAAAATTATAATTTTTAAAACTATTTTTATAAAATGTATCTTATCAATTAAAACTATTTTTATAAAAAATATCTTATCAATTTTTTATTCTGAAAATCAAAAAACTACTTTTAAAAACAATATTCAAAC
The DNA here is from genome assembly GCA_032173675.1 of Gastrolobium villosum. NCBI lineage: Eukaryota > Viridiplantae > Streptophyta > Magnoliopsida > Fabales > Fabaceae > Gastrolobium > Gastrolobium villosum. Next base: position 2,860 of record JAVKPL010000597.1, read on the forward strand.
AGCCCCTTATTTTCTACTTGAAGGTGTGCTTTTTTTAGATATTAATCCAAACATAAAATATTTTGGCTTTTAAAAAATCCCTTTAAATAAAATAGACAAAAAGCACTTCTTTTTTTTTTTTTTCAAAATCCAAAGCCCTTGAACATTGATGGATCTTCACACACAATATGGGAGACCAAGCAATCAAAAATTTCTTCTATATGCTAAGGATGTATTGAATTTTTATTTTTATTTTGTATATTTTCAACTTAGAATATGATATGTGTTTTATTTTTATCAAATTATTAATATATAATTTATTTTAAAATTATGTGAGAGAGTAACTTGACACAAAGTCAAACACATATCACATTATGAGTTGAAAATATATGGGAAATTCGGTGCATCCATAATAACAAAAATAGCCATCCAATCTCGAGCCCCAATTCTTTGAGTGTGTTCTGGATACAACTTACATTAGGTCTACAAGATGGGTCCAACCTCAAAAAAGCCCATATCTAGACCCTTTTAGGGGGCACCCATGGCGAGCCATGAAAGCTCACCACTGGGACATTCCCCTTCCTGCACAGCCTCTCTTGTACACTGACATGAGTAGCATTCCTTGTCAAAGGACAAGACATGGCAGAGGACAGCAGAGGGAGGACCAACGGTCTTCCCCAATAGAGGACTCACCTCTCTAAATACCCCCCTCCCCCCTCACATGTGGAGGGGATCATCTTCTTCTTCCCCACTTCTCTCATATGCTGTCATACACCCCCCTTGATCACATACATGGGAAGCTCCACTAGTGCCTTGGCCTCTACTATTGCTACTAACACCCCTATATCAACATATTCCACCTTCCATGGGAGACATCTATGTACCACTATGAGTATAGAGTGTGTTATTGGCCGGAAGACCACGTACGTGCTTTACATGTGGTCTACTTATGATGTTTCACTTTTTTAATTTAAGAAATTGTCAAATTAGATAAAATTAAAATTTTATAAAAAATTTAATGAATGATCAGGATTTCCGAGAGACGAAAGACTCGTGTTTTATTTTTTATGTGGTTGTTAAAGTTTGGACACTAATTGTAATGGCTTTAAGCTTTATATTACTTAATTGTACCGAAAAAAAAAAGTTTTATATTACATGTAGACCAAAGTTTTTATGGTTCTCCGAGGAAATAATGTTAAAATTGCTTAGAATCTTAAACGGACGTGGTTATAGAATTGTGGAAAAAATTTATGGGTTTTATAATTCTCATGTTAAAGGAGAATTGAAATCTCATGTTGTAGAGATAAAAAACACGTGGGACTCGTGTTAGAAAAAATTATATGTAGGACCCATGTCAGCATAGAAATCGAAGTGTGTGTAGGAAAATTGTAATTCTCATGTTGAATGAGAATTATAAAACCCAAAATTTATCACGATAAAAATTAGCGGAATAATTTTTTTATATTGTTGGAAAAATATATTCTCCTATAAAAAACTGTGCAGCTTTCTTTTAAAAAAATAATGGTTGCATGGGACTAAATGATTTTTGTTTGAGCAAGTGACAAACTTTTATCCTGCAAGTGGAGAAAAATATTACCTTAAAAATTAATATATATATATATATATATATATATATATATATATATATATATATAAATAAGTCAATTTATAAAAATATATTTTTCTCAATTCCAAAAAATGTCATTTTAGGTCACACAAAATAATTTTATTTCCTTGTGACAACATATTAAACGATATATATTACATGCAAATAGATACTCGTACTCTCTTGTTGTCTCCTAAAAGGTGAGGATCTGATCCTTTAAATGAAATGAAATCAACAATATAAGTTGGTCAAACTTAATCGGTTTGGATGATTAGAATTGGTATAAAAAAAAATGATTTTGTTGAATAGCACGAAAACCAAAAATGCTATGGGCGATTAAAGAAAAAGTTCTTGTTTCTTTTTCATCGGCGGGGACATGAACTAGTTAGCGAAACATAAATGAAAGGGATAACTAAGACACAGCCAGCCAGAGGCATGGAGTTCGTGACAGAGAAAAGAACTGTCAAAGCTGCTATAAAAGGCTATTGATCTGTGTGTTTTTCAAATCCACGAGTTCATGAACTGAGGAAACAACCAAAAATAGTTATGATTTTCGCTGTCTTTTTAAAGTAAGGTAAAGAAGATGCATGATATAATATGACCTAATGTACTCTGGATGGTGAAATAAACTGGGTCTATGCTCATAGAGTCATAGACTGTAACTCAGGTGATGTTTCCTAGCCCCGGTACCAAAGTTTAGAGGTCTGGGGCTCAATCCCCTTATTCCCCATCCCTTGATCAAATTCCGAGCTTTAAAGGTATCTTCCCCCATCCCTTGAGTAAACGAATTATACGAAGTCATTTATAAGTTATTACTAGTTGCAACTATTATTTTTGTAACGGAGGAAAATACATATATATATATATATATATATATATATATATATATCATATATATAGCCACGTATATATAAAATACGGGTTAAAACTTTCTCATTTTGCAGAATTTTTTTAACCCATTTCAGCACTAACAAAAAAAAGCGTGGGTCCCATGAAAATTTTGAAAAAAAAAAAAAATTTGATAGCAGCATCTTTTGTCTATGTAGGAATGGATGAAATTCTTTTGTTTCTGTACAAATGGATGGAATTCTCTCCTAACATGAGAATTTCAATTGCCATAAAATATAGGGTGTTTGTGATATTTATATATAAAATAAAAGAAGGAAAATAATTTTCTCATTTTACACTTATAATTAAAAGTTAAATCCCATTTTTATTTTTTTATCTTTTTATTTTTGTGTGGGTTCTACTCATATATTATATATGGGATTTACATATATCATTTAACATGACCACAACAATTTTCCTACACACACAATATTTTATGGGACCCGCAACTTTTAAAGCAAAATAAAAAATAAAAAAATTCCGGCATGCAAAATGAATCTCTATAACATAACACAATCACTTTTCCTATAATATAACTCTTATAAAATCTATTATATATATGTGTAACATAAAAAAATATTTTTATGTAAAATGAGAAAATTAATCACGCCCGAAGAAAGATACTTGGATCCGTTAAAAAGGAATGTGGAATCAGAAGGAACGTAGTTTTACTGGGGTTTAGTGTTTCGGGATCAAAGAAAATTTGATCTCTCGTACTATCTTTTCATGAATGTATGTCTGTATGAATATCTTTTGTCAAAAACTAGATAAGTGGCAATGCCATATTGTCTTTATCAGTGTACGTTGTTTGTGCTGAAACAAAATGCTCAGAAGAAAAAAGTAAGGGGACCTGAAGGGACTTTGTGACTTGTGAGCTAAAGCCTGCGTAGCTAGCGTACGTGCTGGCTACTAGCCTTTTTTTCTTCTTCTGTTTTTCATTTTTGTTTATGTTTTGGGGGGTTATACACTTATACTTCAAACGATGATGCTTGATTACAATAGAATTTGGAAAATTACATATCATTCTTCTTCTTCGCTTTTATTTTATTTTTCTTTTTGGAAAATTCTTGTTACCCATTCTATGAAATGGTTAGACCAATATTTGTATTTTGAATAATATTCATATACATGCGAAGCATTAATATTTAAATTTTGTCAAAAGCTAATTATATTTCATCTTTCATCTTTTCCCCTATGCACATTAAATATTGATTCATTTGGTTTCGATGTCATTCCTCAGTGCTAGTGTCGTTTACTCAACCAGGCCTACTTCATATTACATATAGTTAGTTATTTACGAAATGTTCTTATCCCTTTTCTTCTTTTCCCTAGCTAGATGACACCTATTCATCAAGTATCGTTTCTCTTTCTAGGGTTGACCCCAGACGTGGGGTAGAGGGAAAAGAAATGAGTAAAACAAATGTAGACAACAATCACTGATTATACTTTTCTATGTTCCATTGGGCAACGACATCAAAGTTTTCTTAAGTATTTTTTTTTCCAACCTGTTCATTTTTCAGATTATATTCGATTTGAACACTTTAAAGAGTCAAAATTCCTTATTATCTATGCAAGGGTGTTTGATTTTCTTAAGTTAATTTAAAAAACGGAGAATGGGCACAAGATATAGCTCCATTAGTTGACAAATTGATATCTGGTTTGAAACAAAGTGGTCTCCTAACATGTATATCTAGTCTCATGTCATTGCTGAACCTAGCATCTCATGAGTAAGTCACAAGATCACATTGAAACAAAGTGGTCGCCAAACATGTATATCATTTTTTTTTTTTATATATATATATATATATATATATATGGATCATTTTATAAATGGGGAAGGATATTGTAACAACTAAGTTGTGTTACCAGTTACTACCAATCAATTTCAGTGTTAGATCGATATGTTGATCCAACGGTTATATTTATTTCCATCTTTATATGGTTATGATTCCCCATTTTTAATACTTTATATTTATTTCTACCTTGTATGGTTATGATTTCCCATATTTAATGTTTTCACTTTATGAGAAATCATAACCATACAAAGATGGAAATAAATATAACCGTTTGATCAATATAAACGATCTAACGGTGAGATTAATTAGTAGTAACACAACTTTGCTTATTATAATATCCTTCCCCTTCATAAATAATAAAATAAAAAGTACACATTTTAACATATAACATTCTTATCTTCCTTTTTTAATAAATATATAAAAATGTTAATATTAGTATATACAAAAGACAAAGTTATAGAGTTAATTAAAGGCTGAGATCTAGCTGCTCTGATTGCCTATTCATCAACCATCACAATTTGTCTGTATTCTGTTCTGTACAAGGTGCCTAGCTAATACCTATTATGTTATCCACAATGCTTCAGTGTCTTGCACTTTAAAGCACCTGAATCCTAATATCTGTCTGCACATTCACGCCGATGGCTTGCCCAAAAATGGATTTGACCTATAAACTCCAAGCTATACCTCTTAAAGCCACGTGAAATGTCTTTGTGATCTCTACGTTCTATCTAATCACTTGAGCTAGCTAGAGCTACCCTTATATATACAGGCACACAAGGCTAAACCGACTATATATATATATATATATATATATATATATATATATATATATATATATATATATATATATATATATATGATTTATCATCTATCATTTAACATGATCACAAAAAATTTCCTACACACAATATTTCGTGGGGCCCGCAGCAAAAATAAAATAAAATAAACAACATTACACAATCACTTTTCATACAACATAACTCATATAAAACCATATATATATATATATATATATATATATATATATATATATATATATATAAGGGTAAAATGTGTGTCATTTTAAAGGTGATAAAATTATGTCATTTTAAGAGAGAGAAAGAGATAGATAAAGGAGAAAAGAGATAATAAAAAAATAAAGGTATGAGTTTCACCTCTTTATGAGAGTGAAAGGATATAAATTGTATCATTTAAGAGCATAAACAATTTTCCCTATACATAAAGACTTTTAAGAATTTTAAAATAGACATTGTTTTCTCTGTATTTTTAAATATGCAATACTTTTAGGTGGTGTTTGGTAAGAGTATTATCTATAGATACCCAAATTTCTGAGATTGATTTTCTGTGTTGTGCATGTTTGGTAAAAGCGATTACAAAATTTTTTTAGCAAATTTATTTGTCCAGAGTTTCATGATTGTGTGGGAAAATGGACGAAAAACATTGTGCAATATTTCCACTGAATATGGTATTTGACGATAATTGGCTAAATGGTTTATAAGGCAATGATTATTTTATTAGTTTATTAGGCAACGATAACCGGTCAATGGTTGAAGTTATCTAGCATCGATACCGACACGAGACACGTGACACGATACGACACAATACTCCGACACGTTAATTTTAAAAAATGTTAGATTTCGACACGTTAAGACACGTTTTGATATTAAATAATATTTTTAATTTATGTAGTGTATATTATATTTAATATTCAATAATTTAACAAAAAAATGAATCTAAACTTATAATATTTATAAATTTTGCAAAGAAACATAAGATATCTCAAATATTTATATTAAGTTCAATAAAATAGTAATCGTAATCTAACGAATCTAATAATTGGAACTAAAAACTCAACGCAACGCAAACGTTGAACTCTTTTTTGAATTTCTATAACGCGTATTGGAGTGTCGGGGAGTGTCCGAGTGTCCGAGAGTGTCGGGAAGTGTCGGACACGACACGTCAAGGTTTTTGAAGTGTCGGTGCTTCATAGGGTAGAAGAGATAAGAGACGACAGACTAACAATTATTTTATTAAGGAACAGTAGTTTTTATTCAAATATTTTAAGGGTTATTTCATAATTTCATTTCATTTTATCATTAATATTTTACTTTTAATCAAATATAGATTCAGCAAATTTAATTTAATTTTTTTGGTAATATTTCATCCTATCAAATAATTTTTTTTGATTTTTTTACCAAATCCATTTTCCCACTATACTCCTAATAATTGTATTTTTTTTGGTAAAAAGAAATTTTTCTCCTCTACCAAACACCCTCTATTGTAATATTGAAAAGAAAGAAAATAATGATTTGTATAGTTGAACATAATATATATTCAATAAGAAAAGTATCTTATTCTAAAAAACACCTAAGAGATTTCATTGAATTAATATCTCAAGATGGAGGAAGAAAACTAAACAGAATATTCTGGTTAAGGTTTCTAACTATTTTGCGAGGTTGGAATCTCAGACATCGTAACTCGTAAGCGATTTGGTCAGGTAAAAAAATAGTGAGATGACCAACATGTTTGTTTGACATTTTATCAAACAAGGGGGAGCGGCATTTGGCCTGAGTAGACGTGTGAACTTCGGTTTGCTTTCCCTAGATTGTACGTTACACAGATTTTTTTTTATATACCTACTCTACTATAATTATGTTTTTAAGACGAATAACTTTTAACTCAAAGGAAATTGTTAACTAATAAAGCTCGTGTCCTTACTAGATACTATTCCCCAAAAATTGTTAACTAATCTTCAAAACTTTATTGTAACAAAACATTGAGCGAGGATATTCTAACTACCAAAAACTCTCATTACTAACTTACTACCCATCATATCACCATTGAATCAAAGAGAAAGAATGTTAAAAAATTTTCGAAGAGAGAGAAAATGTCAATCTAATGGTGATTAGATAGGTAGTAAGTTAGTAGTGAAGAATTTTGATAATTAGAATATCCCTCATCCAAAACATTATACCGATTCAAGATCAACATTATTTTTTTTAACATTTTGGCTATTTTAGACAGAATCATGGCAAGTTGGAAACTTTCAGTTCAAATAAATTAACTTGTCTGTTCTAGCAGCTCCTAGTTGTCTCGCTTTTCATAGTTAGCAGCACACACCGATACAAAAGGCCAGTGTTAAAATTCCAACCCCACACAGCTTCAAGCCAAACTAGCTGAGCGTGTCCATGAGCTCAAAAGTTGTTCCTTGTTACAGTAAAAATGTAAATAAACCAAAACCACACCCTCATGACCCTATTTGTCAGTTTGCTAAGTCTCTCTCTCTCTCTCTCTCTCTCTCTCTCTCTCTCTCTCTCTCTCTCTCTCTGTCATTATGATATTACACAAAACTATCACTCAAAGAATCCCATTAATTAGAACCTATCTTGAAACCGATTGAACGCTGCTTTTGTGTTCCTGAATAGCTCCTTCCCCAATTCAACGCTTCATCATCTTCATTGTGCAGTGACATGTCGTTACCACTACCCGCGAATGCTTGTCCTACAGGTGCCCCTATGCAAGTGTAAACAGACTCTGTTGCCTCGTAGTTGAGGTTGCCACTAAGGACATGACCTACATAGTAATCGTTCACAGGATGTTGAGAATAGTGTGACGGAAAAGAGAAGCGCCGTGAAGGGGCAGTGCCATATAAGTATTGTTGTTGTGGAGGAACAAGAGGTTGTGGCATGTGGTTTGAGGATGAACCAGACACGTGTCTTGGGAATCTCATACGCATTGTTGGGTCTCCCAAGTTACTTGTTGGATGAAAGTTCCCTGATGCTACTGGTTTGCCGTATCTGAATGTCAAAACAACACACAAAAGATCAACAAAAAGAGGATGAGAAGTTTCATGGGTTTGAATTATAAAATTTGAATGAATATAGGAGATAATTTTATTGTCTACATACGTAAAAGTGTGTAAGCTCGTAGTGTCCACTTTGCCCTCCCTAGTTTGAATTATAAAATTTGAATGAATATAGGAGATAATTTTATGGTGTACACACATAAAGATAAAATTGTGTAGGTTCATATATTTTTTTTTCTTTCTTCTTTTTATATTACCTATTAATTGGCCCCACATATTTTTATACTTTATATATGTTATATAAAAGATAATTTTATCTACTAATAACAAACATCAAAACCATGAATTAATGTCCTTAACTTACAAATTGCAATGAGTACTATTTAAGAAGAAAAGAAACATAGATTAAAAAGATGGGTCATGAGAATAATTAAGGGGGAAGAAATGGCAAGAGAAAAAGGATGAAGAAAAGCGAGTAACGGTGCATACCCTAAGTGGGGGGCACCTTGGGTTTGTAGGTTATGATCGTTATGGTAGAGTAGCTGACGAGCTTGGTTCAGAGCCTCTGTTTCCCTTTCTGCAGCACACACTATCAAATCAAATCGGAAAGCAGCAACAATTTTTTTTTTTTAAGAAAAAAAAGAGAGCATCTTCTCAAAGCCAAGAATTTCAGCAATCCTACAATTTTGTGTGATTGAAATGACCACGCTTCATGGCCAAATCATTAACAACTGTGAAGTATCTCCAAATAATTTTTTTCTTATTTTTTCAGGGGATATTGTATAGTTATTGGGATTTATATGTATCATTTAACTTGATTACAAAAAAATCTCTATGCAAAGATATTTTATGGGTTCCACATGTTTTGAAGAAAAAAAATCTAGGACATGTAAAACAAATCAATAACGTAACTTTTATAAAAACCATAGTTATTATAAGGTTTTGTTGCATTGGATATATTTTTTTCCTTCATAAATTAAGTTTATAAAAACCATTTATATTATAAGTTTTATTTTGTTGAAAATTGGACATTTATTTTTTTCCTTCATAAAATAAGTGGGGGATAGAAAAAAAGAGTAGCTAACCTTGACGGTGGCGGTTCATGTGTCCCCCAAGTGCCTGAGACTTGCAAAACTTAAGGGAACAAAATCTGCACTCGTAGACCTTCCCACACTCGTCTTTGGAATCCTTCACGCCACTTTTGAATCCTTCAAAAGAATAAAGAAAACAATTATAGCAACTTCGATGAGACCCTTCTTTCCTGATTACCCAAATCGTGAATAAATTAAATTAATTAAACATCCCCAGCAAATTATAATTAAATTTATTAATTCAACCTAGCTTTTGTTTTTTGTTATCTTAATCTTCTTTTTCCTTTTCCATTACGATGTTTTGCTTAAGGAGGAGAGGAGGCTAGTGGGGAAGAGGGAAGATGGGGAAAAAACTAGGACAAAACCAATAAAAAATATATAATTATATATGTAAATAACCAATTCAAAAAAGCTTAAATTATATATAGTCTCACATTGGTTGTACGAGGAACTGATAATGTAGAATTTGATATACACCACTCAAAAAACTAACTCACACTTTGAGTTAGCTTTTGGGGTGTTGTATCCAAGGTTCTTTACAATATATATATAATAAACCATGGCTGTCTTCTTCGTTTTTGTTTACTAGATGGTTTCTTTCACTAATTTGGTGTGTAGTTGTCCCTAAAACAAGAAACAAAACCAGAAAATAACACAACTTCAATGTTCCTTTGCAATTTTTATAGTAATGTATATATGGTATGATCATCAATTAAAAAAGGTATACCAGATGAGGAGCTATCTTCGAGGACATGTTTATCATCTCCATAGTGTTCATCAGGAATATTGTTGAGATCTAATGGGTTCCCTTCTGGTCTCCTGTAAAGGAACAACAAAGTCAGGAGAAAGAGTATGTGTATTTGATAGTTTGAGAACGAGATAAAGATAATCAATGAGAAGCATGCATGTGTGAAGGTGTAGTTGTAGTGGGCGAAGACCTACATGGTACCGACACTGAGAGAGAGACAGAAAAATAAAAATGAAGGTGTAATAAGTGGGGCAAACACTTTGCTTCAGTTGTGAAGATAAAACTAAAGCATTATATGAAACACTTCAGTTTGAGACTGCGATATATAGAGGCTAGTTCGGAGATGGTGGAAGATATAAGAGCTTTGAATGTTCTCTCTCTCTCTCTCTCTCTCAACACAGACACACATGAAATTAAATGAACAGTGTCTCGTGACTATAAAAAGAGATTGTGTGGAGTGGAAATAAATAGGTATTTGCTAATTGCTAGCTTCATCTGGTTTGGTTGAGACTTGGGAGAAGAGAGAAACGAAGGGCAAGGAGTGAAGGATGTTTCCTTTATGTTAATTATTATTAGTAATATTACCAATTCTCCTCAATATCACTATGTCTGGCTCTATATAGGTCCTTTTCGTCCTAGAGCTAGCAACAAGTGGTCAAATATTGAAATTATATAAATCAAACAGTGCATATAAATAATGGGTTTTATAAGAGTTATGTTATAGGAAAAATATTTGTGTTATGTTATAGAGATTCGTTTTGTGTGCCAGAATTTTATTTTATTTTTTTGCTGTGGGCTCTATATAGGTCCTTTTCGTCCTAGAGCTAGCAACAAATTCAAATATCGAAATTATATAAATCAAATAGTGCATATAAATAATAATAAATCAATAGCTTTAAAGAAAATCTTTTCCCACAATAAAATCTACTGTACACATCTTTGAGCATTAAAAGCTGCCTCAAGAATGAAAGATGACATGTATACCATAAAGAAACCAAGACAAGGCATAGGGTTCATATAGATTTTGCGTGGTATTTGTGCTCAAAAAAAAGCAGTGTGTTCAATCTCCACATATCATCTTTGAGAGTAATTTAAATATTTTTATTTTTGACTGGTCCTGAAATTCAGATTAATCTTATAGTCGATTTAAAAAATTTAAATTTGTTGAAAATATCGGAAAAAACCAACTTGCCTCAAAAAAATATTTAGAATTGAGTTAACTCCAAAAAAGAAATAAAAAAGGGCGCATGTCTGAGAATATGTCATGTATGGTTCACAATTGCCCAATGCCTCCTTCTGTGTCAAAAATTCGATCCAGGGGACTTAGACTTGCATCAAGGAAGGGTTGCTATCAGTATCTATCATTAGGGTTTTTGCAATCTAGCATGATAAACGCACCCCAACATTTGTTGTTTTATTCTTTGGAAGTTGCAATATCTCAAAGATTACAGATACATAGTCCTTTTCAGTGAGTGGTTATCGAAGTTAAGAAGTGGATTTAAATTTTTCTTAATTTATCAAATTCTTCATTTTTCTGTTTGTTTTCTACAGATTATAAGATGGTTAATGTAGATTGAAAATACTGCCTCCAATAACTCCTTGACTAAGTGAGGCAATGTGGTACACTGGTACCGATATTGGGTTCCAAAACAATACTTTAACCGGTTTAAGTAAAGAAAAAAAAAAATAATAGAGGGTGGAAAATTAGCCCGTAGCTAACTTTGATGGGAAGATTATACTTAGTATTTTTTTTTTCTTAATATTTCTTACTATCAAATTTTAATTATTGATTTCCGTCAATTTAACGATTATAATTATTGGATCACATTTATTAATTAATTATTAATTTCCAATAAATTATAACCATTAGATTGACGGAAATCAATGGTTAAGATTTGGTAGTAAAAAAAAAAAGGTAGTGAGTATAACCTCCCAACTTTTTTTTTTGTTATCAACCTTCCCCAACTTTAATAGTTATTTGAAACCAAGTTGTGTTGGCATAAGTGGCGGGCCCAAAAAATTGTATTTATATGTGAATATTTAGTGGTTGTAAAACCCGGCCCGACCCGACCGGGTCGACCCGGAACCCGGTCATTGAACCGGTCTGGGTCAAGCATTGGACCGGTCATGTATCGACCCGGTTAAAACCCGGCCAAAACCGGTGACCCGTTGACCTAGTCGGGTCATGCATTAAAAAAAAAACCAAAATTATTTCATCTTATCAAAAAAAATGTAGAACTCATTGTAAAAAAAATTTATAATTTTTTTGCAAGTATAATTTCAGTTTCCAATAATGAGCAATTTGCGGAATAATAAATTAAGAGAATGTGACATATGTTATTTTAATGTAGTTTAATTTGAAAAACATGAGTTCAATGTCATTGAGAGGTATGTTTATGAGAATTCTGAGTAGAAATTTAAATTGACATAGGAATAACGTGCATTTTTATTTATGGGTTTATCATCTATCATTTAACATGACCACAAAAATCTCCTACACACACAACATTTTGTGGGGCCCACAGCAAAAAAAAACTCTGGCACGTGAAACGAATCTCTATTACATAACACAATCACTTTCCTACAACATAACTCTTAAAAACCCTTTATTTATTTATGTTTCATGTTTTTTTTAGAGATACATCAGAAAATAAAAGACAAAACAAAAAACAAACTAGGCAAACTTGGGGTAGGCTACCCCCTCTGATCATTACGGACCAGTAAACTACATCCCATCGGTGGATTAGTAAACGTCTGCAGTTCCCCTTCAAGCATGCTATGATTTTTCGCAAGCTAATAAGCAACTTGGTTACCTTCCCTCAGAACATGTTGAACTCGAACCAACCAAGGCCAACTAAGAAGCTCCTTAATTTTTTGAACTAAAAGCAACAAAAGATGCCCTTCTTCACAATTCTGAAACAATTGCAAAGCATCTGTAGAGTCTCCTTCAAGATAAATATTTTTGTAACCACTCTCCCAAGCCAACTGAAGACCCATCCATATAAGCACCCCAGAGTTCAGCGCGAAGAACAGTACCATACCCTAACCCCTTAGAAAAACCACCAAGCCAAACTCCATCACTATTTCTGATCACTCCTCCGCAAGAAGATCTTCCTCCCTTACTTTTTTTGCACCATCTATATTTATCTTGACCCAATCATGAGGAGGTGGTTCCCACATTATCGTACGCTTAGGAACCCGAAAGGAACTTAGCCCCCCATTAAGCAAGACTAACTTAGAATCAACAACACTCTGCACATAGCACCGCACCTTGGATATGATGACAGCAGCAGAAACCTTCTTGTCATGAAAAACAAAAAGGTTACGGTCCTTCCAAATATGCCAAGCAACGACACCAAACACCAAAGCATCGCACCTTGAATAATGTTTCATGTTTTTTGAACATATTTAGTGAACCTTATTTAATTTATTTTGGATATGAAAATATAATTGAATTTATATGTTCATATCTATATATATTTTTATATATCTATATGTATCCGGGTTAACCGGTCCAACCAGTGACCCGCCGGTCCGACCAGTGACCCAGTAATCTAGTACCCGGTCGATGCCCGGGTCGGGTTTAATAACACTGTTTGGGGGCAATGCCTCCGGAAAAAAATTTAAACAAAGTTTTAAATGCATTAAAAAATCAAAGAATATAAACAAAAATGAATTTATACCCCTCAAGTTACATGAACCAAATTTTTTGTCATGTTAAAAAAAAAAGATAAGATCAATTCATTGAATAATGTGTCATCTAACTTTCTTTAATATTATATAACTTATCTTTTTCTTAACATGAAAAAAAATTTCATTCATATAATATGAGGGATATAATCCTCAAACAACAAAAGAAAAGAAAATTTTGACTTAACATAAAAAATAGTAATTAACTTAAAGATATAAAACCACTAAAACATAAGCAGTAAATAAGATGTGTTTCTTTCTTAGTACCAGTGCTTGTATTTCTGGCAATGCAGCCACTAAAATTGTTCCTTGAGTGACATTCTTAATTAATTAAAAAATATATCTCTTCTTTACTACAAAAATGTATGACAAAATTTATGTGTGCACTTGCACACATTAGCAACCAAATAAGTCCGCCAATGGTTGGCATGTCTCTTGTTTTGTAGGATATACGGATATAACCATGTAGTTAAAATATCAATTTATTACTACGATTTTATGTTTCTATGATTTTTTTCTATCAAGAATAATTTTACTAATATTCCAAACACTTTTACATTTTTATGATTCTTTACGATTTTTTTGGTTATGATTTTAAGTTTCATGATTTTTTATCTCCCTTCCGATTGTACGTAAAAGCTCGATTTTAACTACCTTGGTTGTAACCAAAGGTGACGAATCTCAGTGTGTTGGTATTAGATTTTATTAATTTAATTTTTCTATTAATTGGGTTTGTAATTATGTAATTTATATTTGGAGACTTCTGTTCAAAAAATAATTTTGGTAGAACTAAAGTTGTTTAAATTGGATGGTAGAGAAAAAAAATATATTTTAAATGGTAATTACTAAAAAGAGTATGGATTTCTTCTTGCCTTCAAAATATTTCGTTTGTGTTTGATTTCATAATTCTTGAATTATTATTTTTTCTTTTAATTTTTGTCTTTTAAATTATACTTTAACAAATTACATGAATATTGTTTTAAAAAAAACTATGGTCATATTATTATTGATAAGATTAAATTATAAAGTAATCATGCTAATAATAGTGTATCTTAGACAAAATGTGATAGGATCCTCTTCTAAATTAGCCACGGTGATCTATTATATTTGAATATTGAAGTGCCTTATAGGTATATCATCCATTGAGCCCCAATAGCAATCAAATTAGGAGGATTTTATTATTACAAACAGTCAGGTCACTTACCTTCTATATGACTTGTAGAGATTCCAAATTAGCATCTTACATGATATATTATGAATTATTATTAATTTATCATTTGCTTGAAAGATTTTATGCAATTTTATTTGGGGGGGGGGGGGATCTAAATTTGTGCATGACTGAAGAAATTTTGTTACTCAAGTCTGAAAATTGGGTTTATGAGATAGGCCAAGTCTAGGAACTGAGTTCCTAAAATATGATAGATAAGGACATGCCCTTGTATAGTATACATTGAAAGTTCTTACTTAACAAGAAATTTCAGGAAAAATAAGATATTCATGGTTTAATTGATAATTTTGAATTCTCATTATGGTATTATGAAATGATCTTGTTATGTTTATTGAAATATTTAAGTGTGATAAGTCTCATATTGGTTGGTAATGGGCTAAGTGAAGAATATCTAAGTGGAATGACCCATAAACCAATGCCTTAAGGTTTTAGGTTAAAATGTGGTATCGGATCCACTTGGTGTGGTTGGTTTAGCTTAACCCATTGTTGGTAGTCCTCTGCCACAGGCTCCCCTTGGACCTGCCTGACAAGTGAAAGCAATGTGAATCAAGCATCAAGTCTCAAAGCATGAAGTTAAATCCAAGATCTCAATGGTACACTCATTTAGGACTTAGGAAAGATATGTAAAGGTGTATAAATTCTAGCATTGCATGAGCTCAAGTCATACATATAGTTAACTAATCATAAAGTGCTTAAAAATATTTGTTTAATAAGTCAAAAGTGCATCAAAAGGTTTTTAACATAATTTAAGCGATTGAGCAGCCTTGCATGGTGTAACTACACATGTTCACAATCTTAATCATTCATTTGAAATTAAAAGAATGCATTTTTAAAACCTATCATTCAAAAATGTCAAAATGAATGGTTTAATATATCAAAATTGGTTTGGAAAGGTATTTACATGATTTGGACACTTCTAGATAGTCTCAATAACAAATTAGATGTATATCAAGTAATAGAAACCATTTTGAAAGGAAAGAAATCTAGATTTCGTGCAAAAAGGGTGCTGCCATGAAATATTCGGATATTGTACTTTGAATATCCGAATACCGATATCTGAATATGGGCCCGAGAAATATCTGGATATGTACGGATCCCAACGGCTATAAATGGCTATAACCGGTTAGTTTTCATAGGAGATATCAATATAAATACTTACATCAACAGTAATGAACAGTGCACAATCATAGATCAATTATTGAACATTTATTACTCATTCTAACCAATCATTGCTCATTGATTACATACTTTGATCATTACATACACTTGAAGCTCATCTTTCATTTAAAGCTATACAACTATTAGCTCTTCAATTTATATAATCTATACTTTGAGAGTACTTAGCCATTACTAAACACCTCTATTTGATTTCTTGAATTGAGAGGGGAGTGAACCCTTTTGTAATTGAAAGAAAAATGTTAGTCACCAAGAGACCGAAGTCTTGGAGAATATCGTAGTGGTTTGTTGAGCACCCTTGAAGCTCAACCGAATAGTAAAAATTTATAGAGCGGCTTCAATCTGGACGTAGGTCACGATGGTGGTGACCGAACTAGGATACATCTTGTTTGCAATCTCTCTAACCCTTATCTTTTTACATAAGCATTGTTAGATTATTGGAGCATATTTAATTTCATATCTTACTAATTATTTGCTCGTGTTATTTACTGTCCTTTAGACTCTACTTGTATCAAATCATATAAACTCAAGAAATTCGTTTCCAAGAAAGAAAGAGACATTTTGTGAAAAAAATTTAAAACTCAATTCACCCTCTCTTGAGTTTGAGGCCACTTGTCCAACATATATAAATGGAAGGACTCATAAACTCAATGCCTTAAGGTTTTGAGTTAAGACGTGGTATTGGATTTATTAGTGTGATTGGTTTAACTTAAATCATTGGTGATAGTCCCCCGCCATAGGCTCCCCTCTGGAACCTACTTGACAATGTTCACTCCTATGTGCTTGCACTCATATCTCATTTTTTAGTCTATGACTAAATTGACGATTGAAGTATTTTCGCAAGTAACCCTACCAATTTTCGCGTCATCGCCAATATATAAGCATGAAGAGCTCTTGCATAATTAGGTTGTCCCAAGACCACCCCCAATATACTGGCATGAACATATTTTATGCCTCGTTGTAACCCAAGAAAGAATAGGTTATTATTAGATAAGATAATATGAAGACTACATAGTTATGTATTACATAAGATTAGATTAGCTTTATATGATAGTTTGTTCCCTTTTGTTTCTATCCTCTTTTCAATTACTTTGTTATTCGCATGTCTGTATATATAGACAATCTTGTATTCTGTACAAGACTATAAAATAGGATACCATTTTATAATGGTGACAGAGCATTTCGACAGGGAAACCTCCACTGATAAAACTCTAATTGATCAAATGTCAAGAGAAGGTGCTAGTAAACTCAAGAGAACAAGAAAATCCTCCGGCCTCCTCAGTTTGGAATCAATTTACAGATCTATTACACTTAATCTCATCCAAAATGAGCATTACCACTCATGCCCAATTTGAGCTAATTACATTCACCAATCTCGCCTAAAAAAGGTGAGACCACTTTTGCCCATTTGGGCAAGATTCAGCAGGCCTAAGAGTCTTGTTCCTTTACGAGTGCTTATATGTACCTTTTAATTAGGCATTTCATTCTCTTTCATCTTTTGATTCTCACCATTAGTAACCCTTCCACTCATTTCTTTTTCTCATCCATGTCTCCTCTACCACATAATCCCTTTACCTTAGCCATTTACTCCTTCATAGACCAGTGAGAAAGGTGCGGGGCGGGTGGATTTTTTGTATTGCCTCTGCTAATTTTAAAGGAAAGTTGATTTTTCAACCAACAGAAGACAATTAATGGGTGATAAGCAGACATCTTTACATTTTGCAACAAACCCAGTCTTTCACGAACAAACAAAATATATTGAATCAGACTGTCATTTTGGTAAGGAACAATTGTTGGATCACACCATTATTACTCCTATGTGAGATCAAAAACTCAATTGGCAGAAATATTTGCCAAGGCCTTGGGAAGTTGGGTATTTGTTCACTGCATACTCCAACTCGAGGGAAAGTAATGGATAAGATAAAATGAAGACTACATATTTATATATTAGACAAGATTAGATTAGTTTTGTAAGATAGTTTTTTCCCATTTGTTTGTGTCCTTTATCTTTTCAGTTATATATATATATATTATTTATATATATATATATACTAGAAAATAGATTGATACCATTTCATCAATTATAGTAAAATACAAAAAAATTCAAGCCATATATTTTTTTTCCGGGGTTGGTCATTATCTGAAGTTTGAACGGAAAAACAAACAGGACATAACCTGAGTTAATAACGACACAAATAGAGTAAAAAACAGAAAAGGAAATAGCAGCCATAGATAAAAAGATAGAGTTCAAATTGTTTCCACAAAAAAGAAAAAAAAAGAAAGATAAGAGTTCAAATCTTTCTATTTGGTTCATGGTCTCTTTGTTTTAGATCATATGACGCAGACACCTCACATGAACAAGAAAGGCAACAAAGATTATAACGTAAGTCATAGGAAGCCCTTGTCTTGAAAGCTTTTGATGCAGTCATCAAACATTTGTTCAAGGGTTTTGAATGGAGGAAATCCCAACTCAGTAATTTTAGTGGTGTCCATGCTATGTGGGTTATTATCTCCTTCTTTACTGCTGCACCTGTAACACCGTGATCAAACATAAGACAAACTAAGCACAAATAAGTTTCAAATCATAACAAACAAAAATAAAACTTTTGGTGCTTTGGCAAAAATCTTAATCCTTTTTAATTTGGGATATATTTTTCTTATGTCGTAGGAAAGAAATTATCTCATGTCGTAGAAATAAAAGTATGAGTGGGACCCACATGTAAGAGGAGAGAGAAAAAAGAATGGTGAGACCCAACCCTTTTGTATGTGTAGGAAAGTTATTTATATCATCTAAAATGAGATAAACATAACCCTTTTAATTTAGGGATCTATTAATCTCATGTTGCATGAGATAATTTTCTCATGCAACAAGGACAAGATAGTGGGGTCCACTACTTTTTCGAAAAAAGAAAAAAAATTAGTGGATCCCACTATTTTGTCTATGTTGCATGTGAGATTGAGATAGTTATCTCATGCAATATTCCCCTTTAATTTATAGCAAAATAAGGTTGCAGTATAATGATAGCCGAAGATAACTCACTTGCTTTCATATGGATAGGAAGGATATTTGGCTCGAAGCATTTCAATGATTTGCGACCAGTGAGCTACGGTGCTTGAACAAATTAGCCGGCCAGATGCTTTGGGCTCCTCCATAGCCAACAAGTGAGCAGCTGTCACATCATTTATGTGTACAAAGCCCACTGTCAAGTTTGGATATTCTCCTTCCAAGCCTGTTAAAACATGTGTTACCCTAAATTTGAAAAGTAAATCATGCACAAGTTCAAAAAGAATTAAAATAAAAATGCTTGGGAAGATTTACAGATATGGCCCAATAATTTTCTCTATGGTATTTCTGCTATCTACGAGTCCATAATAATCCAAGTTTTTCCTCCAAATGTCTCCCACTAATTAAGAGTTGTTTCCTGACGTATATATTCAAAACATCCATAGCCTTTATCTAGTAAAATGGTAGCCGAGAATTAAATGATAAGTTAAAGGACAAAGAGGCTCAACACATGGCTGAGCCAGAAGATTTGTTCTAAGGATGCCAAAAACCAATTAATGTGTATTGGTTGAGTGATACTTAACTCGAACACACTTTTACTAATCTTGGAATAACCTTTACCTTATATAAGCATGTTTATATGAGTGCTATTGTCTGGCAGGTTCCGAAGGAGCCCATGGCAAGGGTTACACCATCATATTAAGTGGGTCTAACATCATGTTGCAATCCAAAATTTTAAGGCACTGGATTCATGGATTCATGGATCCATTTACTTATATACATTTAACTTAGTCCAATACCAACCAATGTAAGATTTATCATACTTGAATATCCCAACAAGCAACAACTATGAACTTGATTGGTGTTAGGACAATAATGACAAAGTATCCCAATAACAACCAATGTAAGATTTGAATTTTTTTAATGAGGGCCATCCCAGTGCACGGGAATCTAACCTTTGACAATCCTTAGTATCACGAGCAGTGTGCTGGTTGGCTGTGGTGCAAGCAGGGGGCCAACAACAAAAGAGGGGTTAACCACCACTAGATCCATGCCACTTTCCTTTGCTATCTTCCAAGCCTCTTTCTCTCCTAACGTCTTTGCATATGCATACCACAGCTGCATATTTATAAGAGTTTGATACAATGTAAACTACATAAATTATCATTTTCCATTGAAATACTATGTTGCATGTACTTCAATTAATGAGACATTATTTCATGTAACATAATATTGGGTAGCAAGTGTTGTTACGTTATAGCGCTTGCAGTACTCTGGATCACTCCAATGAGATTCATTCAGAGGAGACACTTGTTGAACATCATCACGGTATCTTATGGAAGAGCAAGAAGAGGTGAGCACCACACGTTTCACATTTGCTTTTATGCAGGAGTTAAGCACATTGAGGGTTCCTTTTATACAGGGATCAATCAAATTTGCCTGCAAAATATTTCAAATCATAAGAAATGACCATATAACGGAGCTATTAGAAAAGAAGAAAGATGTGTCTCTTAACATAATAATAATAACTCCCGGTTCCTTAAGTATAAGGATAAACACAAATTTCATACCATTTGAAAAGGAAAACGATACTTACAATTTTTGTCAGCTTAATCGTCTCACAGCTACTTATGTGGCTGAATTTGGATTTAACTGGGACTATTCGTGCACGACTTGTATTGAGATTAAAAAAATAATAATAATCAATTCAAAATTACATGTAAAATTGATTGCATATACAGTTCACATTGTTCTCTTCTAGCAGGTATTCTGACTCTGATATATGATGGGATTTTAACTATTTGTGTGGTGAGATTAAGTCTTTTTTTTCCTTAAAGAGATAAAGTATCTCAATATAATAATGCTAAAAGAGGTAGTGATATAGATCAAAACTCTTTCTAAGTGGTCTTAGGCAAAGGCTGAGAGAAAGGGAATGATGTGTAAGGGCACCGTATTGGTGTGAATTGTTGGGATATTCAAATGTGATGAGTCCCATATTGGTTGGTAATAGAACCCATGAACCCAATACCTTAAAATTTTGTATTGTGATATGGTATCGGACCCACTTGATGTGGTTGGTCTAGCTTAACCCATTGGTGGTGGTCCCCCACCACGAGCTCCTCCTAACCTTCCCCACAACAGTGGTATCAAAGACTTTGATATCAAAGAAGTTGGTAGAGAGAATTCCAAGCTATTCTATGGGTTTTGGATTTTGTGAGCATTGCCTACACGGGAAGCAAAACAGGGTGTCTTTTGAATCTATAGGAGGAAAAATTAAAGGGATCCTAGACTTGATATACAACGATGTGTTTGGGCCTACACCTGTAGCGTTACACAGAAAATCAAGGTATTATATTTCTTTTACTGATGATTTTTCAAGGTATATGTGGATATATTTCTTGTGCAACAAGGATGAGGTGTTTGATTCCGCGAGTTCAAGGCATTGGAGGAAAATCAGTTTGATAGAAAAATCAAGGTGCTGAGAACTAACAATGGAGGGGACAATCGCTATTAGAACTGAAGTGCTTTGTGGATGCTAATTAGGGTGGTGGCATTAATAGTAGATGGTCTACAAGTGGATATGTTGTTTCCTTATTTGGCGAAGTTGTCAGCTAGATGAGTAAGAGGCAGATCACCTACAAAGGCAGAGTACATGGACTTGACACATGCTATCAAGGAGGTTATTTGGTTGCACAGACAGATTGTGTAAAGAGCTTGGTTTTACACAATGAGGGGTGACTGTTGGGTGTGATAGTCACAGTGTCATTTTCTTGGCTAAGAACCTAGGTTTCCATGCAAGGACCAAACACATAGGCATACAGTACCACTTTATCATAGAAAAGACAGAAGACAATGTTGACTTTCTGACCAAGGCAGTGAGTTCAAAGAAGTTTGAATGACGTTCAATTGCATTGGGATTGAAGAAGCATGCTAAGCATTCACCAAGTGGGAGAATGTTGGGTATGGCTCATACTTCGTATTCACTTACGAAGGCCTGATATTGTTATGGGTCTTGGGTTTATTGTATATTATTATTATTTATTTTTTATGGTAGTTTGGGCTTGAGCTTATGAATAACTACTGTTTTAAGAGTTTGTAAATATAGTGCTTTATAATGAGTGCGGTAAGGAGAATATAGTGAATATTGCTGGGCGTAGCCAACATTGGATGAATCAGGGTAAACCTGTGTCTACACTGTATCTTTCCTACACTAGTTTCTATTTTGCAATCTTGTGTGCTTATTCGGTGCCAACATTTGATATCAAGAGCTTTGGTTCTGCGATTAGGATTCCTGTCGCGGATTGGAGTTTCGCTGATTTAGGATCTTTTTTGCTTAAAGAAACTTGCGAAATTAATCTGTGAGGGATGTCGACCGACCAATCATGGATCAAGGTGGAAAAGTCGGAGGAAAGGGTTTTGATTTATGGAAACTGAAGATGAAGACTTTGCTCGTTGACAGAGATGTATGGTACGTGATTGAAGATGAAAAGCTAATCGTACCAACGGAAATTGCCAATGTTCGAACGTTAGAGGCGAGTGAGTCAAAGGAGTTGAAAGAGTGGACCAAAGATGATCAAAATGCTCAAAGTTTGATTTGGTTATGCCTTGCAGATAACATTTTGGTTAACGTGACCACTGAGAAGACAACAAAAGATCTATGGACTATGTTGGGAAGTCTTATTTACCCTAAGGGCAACTTCTTAAGAAGTATCTCTTCAAATATTAGTGTTACACTAGCCTTCTTGGAGGTCTCTTTAAGTGCATCACCATCACCATCTCCATATACATTTTTTAATAACTCACACTTGAATATTTCTAACATCCTCCTCTCAAGTGTGAGGCCGAACATCATATTTTCCGTAAGGGCAACTTCTGCTTTTGGCTCTGATACCACTGTTAAGAATGGTAACGAGGCAGCCCAAAACCCTTTGCAAGGATTCTTTCACTCATGGGCTTAAGCGACAAATTACAATAAATGGGCTGACACAACATCTCAACCCAAAACTTTAAGACTGTAGGTTTATGGGTCTTTTACACTTATATGATCCTCACTTGATCTAAGTCTAGCCTATGTGGAACTTACTTCACCACTACTCACCGATACTTGATTATTTCCAACAAGTAAAATATTTTATAATGAAGATTAAAAGACTCACTTATAAATGGGATTGATCCGACCTTAGACCATCAGATTGGGCTAGTGTGACAAATTTAGAGGAGGACAAACCTACTACTTATGAGTAACACAATTTATTTATCATGCAATGCAATGAAGCTTTCTGCTTAAAGAGAGGAAGCCCCTCAAAATAAAGGCAAAAATAACAAATAGTGGGTATAAAGGGGAAGCAAACCTGAACGTCGTCATCATAAGGAACAAGCACAGGGGACGCTGTATGAAAGACACCATCAACCCCTGTCACTGCCTCATCAAAGCTCCCTTCCAGCAATAGATCAGCTTTCAAAATCTTCAGTCTGTCTTTGGCTCCACTCAGTTCCCTCAGAAAACCAACCTTCTCCATATCCCCTGATAAAAAAAAATAAAATTGCAATATTAACAATGGGAGAGGGAAAAAAAAAACCATGAAATTAGAATAATTAACGGAATAACCAAACTACAGCAGCAGAAGTATCAAATCTAGTAAGAATTAAAATTATCTTCACTATATGAATATTCTACCACTCAAATATAGCATACCTGGGTTTCTCACGGTGGTCCTCACAGTGTGACCCTTTTCAAGTAAGGCCTTTACAAGGTAAGCTGCTATGAACCCAGTGCCCCCAGTCACGCAGAATTCAGGCATCTCTATCTTTTTTCTTAGGTCCTCAGTTATGTGTAGTTGAGTCTAAAATTTCTAGCTCTCACCGTGTACAGTAATTGGTCTTATGTAGTGTCTAGAGGGAAAACATGAAGACAAGACTTATTAAAGTAGGAGAGGCACGTGAAATGCGTTTGACACTGAATATAATATGTTGGGTGGAAGACAGATGATTCACTCGATTCATTTCGTGGAGCTTTTATATTTATCTATTTTTTTCTTTCCAACGTATATATGATAATACTGGAATAAAGGGACAGCACGCGCGCAACAGAGAAAAAAAGTCATTTCACATATTTATTATTGGAAAATATTTTTTCTTACATTGATGAAGATGATCAGTTATTTTATATTAATAAAATAAAATTAGTTTACCGAAAAAAAACAAAGTTATAAGAGAGACTCACAAATAATTGGAGAGAAAAAAATAGAAATGAGACTCAGCTTTATTATATATGTATAGGTTTATTATATATGTATAGAAATTTGATTTATCTCATATTTAATAAGATAAATATAACCCTTTATTATTAGGGAAAAGTTCAAATAACTTCAAAAAAATTGCCTTTGAATCATTTATCACTTCTCTTACTTGTATGATTTTGATTGATCCAGATTATTAAATTAATAGTGGTTTGTGACCATTAAAATTCTTCTCCTTCTTAAAAATGTTAGAGTTTCTATTTATTATAACTATTATATTCTTCTTATAAGAATACATCTTAGTAGCTACCTTGTATTATCTTCTTCCCTAAATTTTGTAAGGATTTGTTATCATATAAAATATCTTTAGTTTCAAATAAAATTTGTAAAATTATTGTAATAAGAGAATAAATTTTCTTTTGATTTTTCTAAGAAGCAAGTAAAATAAAAAGATATTATTTAAATTTCAAAAACAATTATAAAAAGTTAACCAGATAAATAACATTAGTATATGATAGAGTGTGAGAATATGTACTATAACTATATAAATAAATTCTCATGAGTAATTTATTAGAGTAATTTGTGCTGGGTGTATATTTTATTCGTGAATAATTTTTGCTAAGTATACCTTCCCAAAACTTTTCCTTAAATATGAGTATGAGAGAATTATTCATGAGAATTTATTCACGAATATAATATATACCCAGCAAAAAATATTATAATAATTAATCATGAGAATTTATCACTACAGTCATGGGCGGACTTGTTTTGGTGCAAGTGCACACACAAATTTTTGGGAAAAAAGAGTATATTTTGAGTCCTCAATAGAAATTAAAAGTACAGGACCCAATTTAATCTCTTAGGAAAAAAAGTCGACTCTTGGTCCCTCTGAATTCCAAAATGGATCCGGTTAATCGAAATTGTGGTTCCTCTGAAATTCAAAGAAGACCTGCATTAGTCCCTCAAAAAGACTAACATGGGTCTGTTTTGAAATTCAGAGGGATCACGAGTCAATTTTTTTAAGGGATTAAATTGGATCCCCTGATTTTTGTTAAGGAGCCAAAAGTTACTTTATTTTTGTAATAAGTTCAAGTTTTCTTTTATTTTTTTGTTTATATTCTTTTGCTTTTTAATACATTTAAAACTTTCTTTAAAAATTTTTTTTGAGAGCATTGCCACCGAAACCCATCCCTAAATATGCAGAGATAAATAAAATTATTTGGATCCGAGTACATTTATAGTACCTATTGTGACTCCCTATCTTATATTAATGATATTTATCTTGTCAACTTTTTATAATTGTTTTTAAAATTTAAATAATATTTTTTTTACTTGCTTCTTAGAAACATCAAAAGAAAGTTTATTCCCTTATTGTATGAACTTCACAAATTATATTTGAAAATGGAGAAATTTTATATGATAAAAAATATTACAAATTTTGCAGAAGATACAATTAACTACTGAAGTATATTTTTGTAAAAAGGGTAGAATAATAATCATAATAAATAGAAACTTTAACACTATTAAGGAGGAACTTGAAGGGAAAGAAATACAGAAAAGTAAAATAAAAAATAAAATATAAGCAATTCAATGATTCAAAGGCAAATCGATTAAATTATTTGAACTTTTTCATTATTTTTATTAGGGAGAAAACAATATTTTTTTTTGGTAGAAGAAGAAAACAGTATTGTTAGGGAAGAATAAGAGTAATAATATTCTGAAAGACATGTCTTACCGAAAAGTCTGTTTTTTTTCCTTTAAAAAAGGCAACTTGTTTTTTTTTTCTCTGTAAAATCAATTATTAACTTCCCTTGCTTTGGGGAGTGGCCAAATATGCAGAACCCGTCTTTTTTTATTATTTGAAAAAGAATTCTTATATACCTTTGCAAATTCTTCATGCCCTACGAGGTGAACTCATGGGAGCAATTCAGGTATTACTTGACGACCTACATAAAAAGTTATAAAGAGTATCTGAAAATAAATTTATGCAAATAACAATACATTTTTATATAGCAAAGAGATTCTTAATAAATTACAAGTTTAACAATACAAAAGCTTTTACAGTAAAATTAATGTACTATTTATACAAGACTGTATGGAGTTTAAGAAAATAAAATTTATTCAACTGTCTTTACTTTTGTTAAATAATCTAGAAATATGGTTATGGACTTAACTAATTAATAGGAATGGTTTTTGATATGTTGTTCAGATATACATGTTATTTTATATTGGATGTTGATTTAAATCCTTGAAAAGACTCTTTAGAATTAGTAGCGAAACTTTTAGGCGATCCAATTATCAGTATGAGATTAATCCCACTCTAGCTGTGGTTTAATATATACATTATGTTTCAATGGAAAACAAGCTTAATATGCATGCATATATGCATTTTACACTGCTAAATTTCATGTGCGGCAAGCACCACTATCTAAACAAAATTAAAATCTCAAAAAAATAAATAAATGGGTAAAATAAAATAAATGTTTCGAGTCTCTATATAATATATGCTTTCAGGAGAGCAAATTGTTTTTGAGTTCAAATATTTTATTATTTATAAATTGAAGCATTCAACCCTTAATGAAAACCTCAATATATACAATCACAAAGACGAAATTTAGCGGATGTCATGAAGGACTCAAAGTTTCACATACATTGGAAACGTGCATGTGAATGACAAATTTTAAGTCAATGCTATCTAATGATTCGAGACATGGGCTTTGACAACATGCTAATTTGTGGATATATTTTTTATGCTATTCAACCACCGAATAAAAGGTGTTATTCCTTCTCACAATATCAATTTTTTTTTTCTTTTTACCTGTTATTTTTTCTTATTTCCACTTTTACCCTTCCATTTACACCAAAGGACCACAAAAAAACGGTGGTCCCAGACTACATAAATAATCTCCCCATTTGCCAACATATCAAGGGTAGCCTAATTCTATGAATGCCATTTATACGTCAATGAATTCATATCCAGTTTTCCAACAAAAAAAAAAAAAAGAATTCATATCCTATCACATAACAAACCATTTCCACGTATATAGCCATTCGTCCAGAATCTTAAAAATCATTTATAATTATTTGGAGTTACGTTGCATCCATTTGTCAGACTATTAAACCTTCTGAGTTCTGACAGATGCATTCCTTTCATTTCATTTCTTTTCTTTCATATTCACAGGGTTGGATCCATGAGATATGGTTCACAATTTGGTGTATGTTTTTAGTGTCACTCAGTTGCAAACGAGGCTATCTCTTAATTTGCCTTTCAAGGTACATTTTACTTATGCCAAGTAACGTGAACATAAATAGTAAACAAGGATTTTACCGGAGAAAAAGGGTGTCAAGGTTTAGTTAGAAGAGGAAGGCGAAGTTATGAAAATTAATACCAAGTTAAATGAGCGTTGAGTGATTTAATGTCTTTCATTTAATCCCCTCATCTGCCCCCTTCATTGCATAGGTCCCCTCTAGCCTTTAAAACCTCACCTTGTACTATCTTCATTCCTCAAATGTGCTAAGATGCCTCAAATCATGCCCGATTTCTCAAACTCTATGAAACTCAAGTATGTAAAACTTGGGTACCAATACTTTGTTAACAACATTATCACCCTCACACTCATACCCATCATGGCTTCCATCTTCATAGAGTTACTACGTTTAGGACCTGATGAAATTCTCAACCTTTGGAGGTACTCTCTTCACTTTGATCTTGTCCAAATCCTTTGCTCTTCCTTCCTCATCATTTTCATAGTCACTTTCTACTTCATGTCAAAGCCACGCACAATCTACCTCGTTGATTATGCATGCTTCAAGCCACCCGTGGCTTGCCGTGTCCCTTTCGCTACTTTCATGGAACATTCAAGGCTCATACTCAAGAACAATCCAAAAAGCGTGGAGTTTCAAATGAGGATTCTTGAAAGGTCTGGTCTTGGAGAAGAAACATGCTTGCCTACTGCAATCCATTACATCCCACCTAAACCAACAATGGAAGCTGCGAGAGGTGAAGCTGAGCTTGTTATATTCTCAGCCATGGATTCCTTGTTGGAGAAAACAGGGCTTAAGCCTAAGGACATAGACATTCTTGTAGTGAATTGTAGCCTCTTCTCACCAACACCTTCTTTGTCTGCTATGGTGATAAACAAGTACAAGCTCAGAAGCAACATCATGAGCTTTAACCTCTCAGGGATGGGTTGCAGTGCTGGTCTCATCTCCATTGACTTAGCTCGAGATCTTCTTCAAGTTCACCCGAACTCAAATGCTGTGGTTGTGAGCACGGAGATCATCACCCCTAACTATTACCAAGGCAAAGAGAGAGCCATGCTTCTTCCAAACTGTTTATTCAGAATGGGTGGTGCCGCTATTCTCTTATCAAACAGAAAATCGGAACGTTGCCGAGCTAAGTACAGATTGATCCACGTGGTTCGAACCCATAAAGGTGCCGTCACCAATGCAACTCTCCCAAAATTTAATTATTTGATGAAAACACATAAATCATTTTTATTTGGTAATCAACACATAAATCATTTAATTACATCTCTAACGTGTTAATACTATATCTAATTCATTATTCTTTAAGGCCTATTAGGAGCACATAAGACAGGATAACTTATCATACCCTATTTTTATCTCTTGTTTGATAGGTCAATAGGATATGATTAGTTTGTCCTATTTTCTGATTTTATCATATCCAATACATGATTCACTTGTTTGATGAGTCATCCTATTTTCTCATTTCATCATATCCAACACATGATTTCTTATTCTACGAGAGAAGCTGAATTAGGATTAAATAAGATGACAATATTATATATCAAATATATTCTCACATTACCCAATATATTTATATTTATTGCAATGTATCCTCACGCTACCACAATAGGTTACTAATTAGATGCTCATCAAATACAAAATCTTTATTGCGCTAAAATGCCAACTTGGCAACATACATCCAATCTGTCGGGTTGACTTGTTTAAAACACCACAAATTATGGGTTCAGTTGAGATTCATAACCCGTGAATTCATTAAAACTCATCCTATATAAGTAGGGGTCAAATCAGAATTGATTCGTTGGATTGGTTTTTATATTTTTATTTTATATTTTTAAATATTAATTGAACATTTTTTTATCTCTCTTTATTCTTTATCTGAAACCTTTTATATCTTAAGGAATATAATTAAAAAAAATTACATTTTTAATATGTTGACGACAATAACCTTTCACCTCTATTCACACACAGTATTTTTTGTGTCGAGATTCAACTTTTTTTTATTGTAAGAATGACAAAATAAGAATTGAATTTTAATCACTTGGTTTATTATCATAACATATATAGAGGCTCTAATATTATGTCAATAATTAATTCTTTTAAAATTTTTAAAAAACTTAATTTTAAGTGAAAATATATAAATAATTTTTATTATATATCTAATATATTTTAATTATATGTAATAGGGGGTGATGACAAAGCGTACCATTGTGTGTACGAAGAGGAAGACAAAGAAGGGAAGGTTGGGATTTCACTGTCGAAGGATCTAATGGCCATAGCAGGAGAAGCATTGAAATCGAACATAACAACCATTGGTCCTCTTGTTCTTCCAGCTTCGGAGCAGCTACTCTTCCTTCTAACCCTCATTGGAAGGAAAATCTTCAACCCCAAATGGAAGCCATACATCCCTGACTTCAAACAAGCCTTCGAGCACTTCTGCATCCATGCTGGTGGGCGTGCTGTGATTGATGAGTTACAGATGAATCTTCAGCTCTCCGCTGAACACGTTGAAGCTTCAAGGATGACCCTGCACAGGTTCGGGAACACCTCTTCTTCTTCGCTTTGGTATGAATTGAACTACATTGAATCAAAGGGAAGAATGAAGAGAGGTGACAGAATATGGCAGATAGCTTTTGGTAGTGGTTTTAAATGCAACAGTGCCGTTTGGAAGTGCAACAGAACCATTATGACCCCTCTTTTTGGGCCTTGGGAAGATTGCATTAATCGCTACCCAGTTCATGTTCCTGAGATCGTTAAGCTTTATTAAGCTCTCTCGCAGAAAGAAAACAAAAGAATATTGCAAAAAAAAAAAAAAAAAAAACAAGGTTCATTGGTGGTTGGTTTACTTTGATTTCAGTTATCTGATATTAAAAAATAAAAATTGAGTAGACGTGATATTTTACTTGCCTCTTTCTCGTATGTCTGTCATACTTGTTCCTCAAGTTTCCTTGTATTTGTTTTTTTTTTTTTGGATACACTTGTATTTGTTTTTTTACCCAAACAATTACTTGATCTTGTTGTGAATTCGCATTGAAATTAATCCCCATTGGGGGCTTCTGTATTTTCATTGATGTGCATCATGTAAGGGAAATAGAACTCCGATTCTTACTTTAGTTGTAATTGCTTGCACCATGGCTTTTTTTCAACCTTTTTACACATACTTTTTCCTTTATTGTAAAAAGGAGAGGGAACTCACTTTTTCCTTCTTCTCTCTACCTTTATTCTTATTATAGTAACTTTTTAACAAATGAGTTACGGAGAAGATTATACTTATTATTGTTTTGAGTTTTATTACTCTTATTACATGCATGTTTGATTAGTGTTGAATCAATTTGAAATTAACGGCAATTAAAATTTTCTTTTTTCAACCATTGATTTCAAGTTGATCTAACGGTAATCAAACATATTGTAAAAGTAATAAGACTAAAATGATAGTAAGTATAATAGTTCTACAAATTTTATATTAAATTGAAAAAATTAATAATTCAGAGTTTAAAGTAATAAATATAGTAAAAAGTAATTAAATTAAAATATAATTAATTTACCATGTAAGACCACTTGAATTAATCGATTCGATATAATTACCTAAATATTTTATAAAAATAAGTGTCAAAATTAAATTGTTAAAAAAGTTAGGAAATTGATCCCATCGTGTTAAAAAAAACATGATATGATTATGTGAAAAAATTATAACAATACAAAGGTAAATCAATAATAATAATTTTATAACTATATATTTTAATATTTTTTTATAACTATTAATCCATCTTTGTATAATTATAATTTTTCATATGACCATGTTATATCAAAAAAATTATTATAATCACCTCGTGTTAATTTGTGCAGCGTGCACTAATTTAAGGTGACTCATATTTATGCGGTTGTCAAATTATCGTTTTCTTTTGTTATGGTTAGGGTTGGCAAAATGAGCTAACCCGACCCGATCCGCATTCAACCTGAAAAAAAAAATAAGCTAAGTTATGATCGGCTCGGAAAAAAATGAGTCAGAAAATCCAACCCAATCAACCCGGGCCACGTTAGGGTTAGTTCAAAAAATATGGCTTGTGGGTTGGCTTAACAAAATGACTAGCGAGTTGGCTCAAAAAGTGGCTAGCGGATTGGCTCATTTTCAGCCTATTTAAATAAACATGTAGTATTAATGCATCAACTATGCGATTTCCATAAGCTTACACAATACAATTGTCTTACAGAATAATTCATGAAAAAAACAAAATAGAAAGTTACAGAACGAAAAGTAAAAGCAAAATGTTCTAATTTTGAATTTTCTTCACAGCAAATTTGCACCAACATCGAGAAACAACCAGAATCACTTGCCACTAAACCTCATCCCTAAATATGCAGACATAAATAAAATTGTTTGGATACAGTACCTATTGTGACTCCCTATCTTATATTAATGATATTTATCTTGTTAACTTCTTATAATTGTTTTTAAAATTTAAATAATTTTTTTTTTACTTGCATCTTAGAAACATCAAAAGAAAGTTTATTGCATAAGAACTTCACAAATTATATTTGAAAATGGAGAAATTTTATATGATAAAAAATATTGCAAATTTTGGAGAAGAAGAAGATACAAGGTAACTACTAAAGTATATTTTTGTAAAAAGAGTAGAATAATCATAATAAATAGAAACTTTAACACTTATAAGGAGGAACTTGAATGGGAAAAAGTACAGAAAAATAAAATAAAATATAAAATATAAGCAATTAAATGATTCAAAGGCAAATCACATTAAATTATTTGAACTTTTTCATTATTATTATTATTATTATTATTATTAGGGAGAAAACAGTATTTTATTTTATTTTTGGTAGAAGAAGAAAACAGTATTGTTAATGTTAAGGAAGAATAAGAGTAATATTCTGAAAGACATGTCGTCTTACCGAAAAGTCTGTTTTTTTTTTTTTCTGTAAAATCAATTATTAACTTCCAAAGCGCCCAAAATATGCAGAACCCGTCTTTATTTTTTCTTTGAAAAATATTTGTCATTTGAAATGACATAAGTTACGTCATTGTAGGAGAGAGATAGACACAAGATAAAAAAATTTATTTAAAATTTAAATTAAAAAAAAATCACCCACTTTTTCTCTCCCATGATTTTCATTTATTGTGTCTATCTCTCCTAAAATGACATAACTTATGTCATTTCAAATGACAAACATCAAACTTTTTAAAAAAAATAAAAAATTATCCTTATATACCTTTGCAAATTCTTTATGCCCTACGAGGTGAACTCATGGGAACAATTCAAGTATTACTTGACGACCTACATAAAAAAGTTATTAAAGACTAAGAGTATCTGAAAATAAATTTGTGCAAATAACAATACATTTTTATAAGCAAAGAGATTCTTAATAAATTGCAAGTTTAACAATACAAAAGCTGTTACAGTAAAATTAATGTACTATTTATACAAGACTGTATGGAGTTTAAGAAAGTAAAATTTATTCAACTGTCTTTACTTTTGTTAAATAATCTAGAAATATGGTTATGGACTTAACTAATTAATAGGTATGGTTTTTGATATATATATTGTTCAGATATACATGTTATTTTATATTGGATGTTGATTTAAATCCTTGAAAAGACTCTTTAGAATTAGTGGCGAAACTTTTAGGCTCCAATTCTCAGTATGAGATTAATCCCACTCTAGCTGTGGTTTAATATATACATTATGTTTCAATGAAAAACAAGCTTAATATGCATGCATATATGCATTTTACACTGCTAAATTTCATGTGCAGCAAGCACCACTATCGAAACAAAATTAAAACCTTAAAAAAAAAAATATGGGTAAAATAAAATTAATGTTTCGAGTCTCTATATAATATATGCTTTCAAGAGAGCAAATTGTTTTTGAGTTCAAATATTTTATTATTTATAAATTGAAGCATTCAACCCTTAATGAAAACCTCAATACAATCACAGACGAAATTTAGCGGATGTCATGAAGGACTCAAAGTTTCACATACATTGGAAACGTGCATGTGAAATGACAAATTTTAAGTCAATGCTATCTAATGATTGGAGACATGGGCTTTGACAACATGCTAATTTGTGGAAATATTTTTTATGCTATAGGACCACCGAATCCTTCTCACAATATCAATTTTTTTTTTCTTTTTTACCTCTGTTATTTTTCCTTTTTTCCACTTTTACCCTTCCATTTACACTAAAGGACCACAAAAAAAACTGTGGTCCCGGACCACATAAATAATCTCCCCATTTGCCAACATATCAAGGGTAGCCTAATTCTATGAATGCCATTTATACGTCAATGAATTCATATCCAGTTTTCCAACAAAAAAAATAAAATGAATTCATATCCTATCACATATAATAAACCATTTCCACGTATATAGCCATTCGTCCAGAATCTTAAAAATCATTTATAATTATTTGGAGTTATGTGTTATCCATTTGTCAGACTATTAAACCTTCTGAGTTCTGACAGATGCATTCCTTTCATTTCATTTCTTTTCTTTCATATTTACAGGGTTGGATCCATGAGATATGGTTCACAATTTGGTGTATGTTTTTAGTGTCACTCAGTTGCAAACGAGGCAATCTCTTAATTTGCCTTTCAAGGTACATTTTACTTATGCCAAGTAACGTGAACATAAATAGTAAACAAGGATCTTACCGGTGAAAAAAGGTGTCAAGGTTTAGTTAGAAGAGGAAGGGGAAGTTATGAAGATTAATACCAAGTTAAATGAGCGTTGAGTGATTTAATGTCTTTCATTTAATCCCCTCATCTGCCCCCTTCATTGCATAGGTCCCCTCTAGCCTTTAAAACCTCACCTTGTACCTATCTTGGTTCCTCAAAAGTTCTAAGATGCCTCAAATCATGCCCGATTTCTCAAACTCTATGAAACTCAAGTATATGAAACTTGGGTACCAATACTTTGTTAACAACATTATCACCCTCACACTCATACCCATCATGGCTTCCATCTTCATAGAGTTACTACGTTTAGGACCTGATGAAATTCTCAACCTTTGGAGGTACTCTCTTCACTTTGATCTTGTCCAAATCCTTTGCTCTTCTTTCCTCATCATTTTCATAGTCACTTTCTACTTCATGTCAAAGCCACGCACAATCTACCTCGTTGATTATGCATGCTTCAAGCCACCCGTGGCATGCCGTGTCCCTTTCGCTACTTTCATGGAACATTCAAGGCTCATACTCAAGAACAATCCAAAAAGCGTGGAGTTTCAAATGAGGATTCTTGAAAGGTCTGGTCTTGGAGAAGAAACATCCTTGCCTACTGCAATCCATTACATCCCACCTAAACCAACAATGGAAGCTGCGAGAGGTGAAGCTGAGCTTGTTATATTCTCAGCCATGGATTCCTTGTTGGAGAAAACAGGGCTTAAGCCTAAGGACATAGACATTCTTGTAGTGAATTGTAGCCTCTTCTCACCAACACCTTCTTTGTCTGCTATGGTGATAAACAAGTACAAGCTCAGAAGCAACATCATGAGCTTTAACCTCTCAGGGATGGGTTGCAGTGCTGGTCTCATCTCCATTGATTTAGCTCGAGATCTTCTTCAAGTTCACCCAAACTCAAATGCTGTGGTTGTGAGCACGGAGATCATCACCCCTAACTATTACCAAGGCAAAGAGAGAGCCATGCTTCTTCCAAACTGTTTATTCAGAATGGGTGGTGCCGCTATTCTCTTATCAAACAGAAAATCGGAACGTTGCCGAGCTAAGTACAGATTGGTCCACGTGGTTCGAACCCATAAAGGTGCCGTCACCAATGCAACTCTCCCAAAATTTAATTATTTGATGAAAACAAATAAATCAATTTTTGTTTTTTTGGTAATCAACACGTAAATCATTTAATTACATCTCTAACGTGTTAATACTATATCTAATTCATTATTCTTTAGGGTCTATTTGGAGCAATTGATCAGGAAGATTTGATAAGATAACTTATCATATTATACTTTTATCTATTGTTTGGTGGGTTAATAGGATATGATTAACTTATCTCATTTTATCCTATCTAATACATGTTTTCTTATATTACGGGGAGCTGGGTTACGATTCAACAGGATAGGATATCAATATTGAATACCCAATATATTCCCACGTTATCCAATATATCCTCGTGCTACTCAATATATTTATATTTATTGCATTTTTTTTTTCTTTCTCCTTCAATATAATCTTAAGATTGCTAATCAAGTGCTATCACACACATGACATGACATAAATTTATCAGCCCCATATTATATCTTACCTTTTTTCATATTATATCTAAACGAGCCCTTGATACAAAAGCTCTTTATTGCGCTAAAATGCCAACTTGGCAACATAGATCCAATCTGTCGGGTTGACTTCTTTAAAACACCACAAATTATGGGTTCGGTTGAGATTCATAACCCGTGAATTCGTTAAAACTCATCCTATATAAGTAGGGGTCAAAACAGAATTGATTCGTTGGGTTGGTTTTTATATTTTTTAATATTAATTGAAAAAAAAAAATTATCTCTCTTTATTCTTTATTTGAAACCTTTTATATCTATAGGGAATATAATTAAAAAAATTACATTTTTAATATGTTGACGACAATAACCTTTCACCTCTATTCACACACAGTATTTTTTGTGTCGAGATTCAACTTTTTTTTTATTGTAAGAATGACAAAATAAGAATTGAATTTTAATCACTTGGTTTATTATCATAACATATATAGAGGCTCTAATATTATGTCAATAATTAATTCTTTTAAAAAATTAAAAAACTTAATTTTAAGTTAAAACATATAAATAATTTTTATAATATATCTAATATATTTTAATTATATGTTAATAGGAGGTGATGACAAAGCGTACCACTGTGTGTACGAAGAGGAAGACAAAGAAGGGAAGGTGGGGATTTCACTGTCGAAGGACCTAATGGCCATAGCAGGAGAAGCATTGAAATCGAACATAACAACCATTGGTCCTCTTGTTCTTCCAGCTTCGGAGCAGCTACTCTTCCTTCTAACCCTCATTGGAAGGAAAATCTTCAACCCCAAATGGAAGCCATACATCCCTGACTTCAAACAAGCCTTTGAGCACTTCTGCATCCATGCTGGTGGGCGTGCTGTGATTGATGAGTTGCAGAAGAATCTTCAGCTCTCCGCTGAACACGTTGAAGCTTCAAGGATGACCCTGCACAGGTTCGGGAACACCTCTTCTTCTTCGCTTTGGTATGAATTGAACTACATTGAATCAAAGGGAAGAATGAAGAGAGGTGACAGAATATGGCAGATAGCTTTTGGTAGTGGTTTTAAATGCAACAGTGCCGTTTGGAAGTGCAACAGAACCATTATGACCCCTCTTGATGGGCCTTGGGAAGATTGCATTAAGCGCTACCCAGTTCATATTCCTGAGATCGTTAAGCTTTATTAAGCTCTCTGGCAGAAAGAAAACAAAAAATAAAAAAAAAAAAAAAAAAAAAAAAAAAAAAAAAAAAAATCAAGGTTCGTTGGTGGTTGGTTTACTTTGATTTCAGTTATCTGATATTAAAAAATAAAAATTGAGTAGTCGTGGATATTTTACTTGCCTCTTTCTCTTTTGTCTGTCATACTTGTTACTCAAGTTTCCTTGTATTTGTTTTTTTATTTTGGATACACTTGTATTTGTTTTTTTACCCAAACAATTACTTGATCTTGTTGTGAATTTGCATAGAAATTAATCCCCATTGGGGGCTTCTGTATTTTCAATGATGTGCATCATGTAAAGGAAATAGAACTCCGATTCTTACTTTAGTTGTAATTGCTTGCACCATGGTTTTATTTCAACCTTTTTACACATACTTTTATTGTAAAAAGGAGAGGGAACTCACTTTTTCCTTCTTCTCTCTACCTTTATTCTTATTATAGTAACTTTTTAACAAATGAGTTACGGAGAAGATTATAGTTATTATTGTTTTGAGTTTTATTACTCTCTATTACATGCATGTTTGATTAGTGTTGAATCAATTTGAAATTAACGGCAATTAAAATTTTCTTTTTTCAACCATTGATTTCAAGTTGATCTCGTAATCAACCATATTGTTAAAGTAATAAGAATGAAATGATAGTAAGTATAATAGTTCTATAAATTTTATATAAAATTGAAAAAATTAATAATTCAGAGTTTAAAGTAATAAATATATTAAAAAGTAATTAAATTAAAATATAATTAATTTACCACGTAAGACCACTTGAATTAATCGATTTGATATAATTACCTAAATATTTTATAAAAATAAGTGTCAAAGTTAAATTGTTAAAAAAAATTAGGAAATTGATCCCATCGTGTTAAAAAAAGATATGATTATGTGAAAAAATTACAACAATACAAAGGTAAATCAATAATAATAATTTTATAACTATATATTTTAATATTTTTTCTTTTTTTATAACTATTAATCCATCTTTGTATAATTATAATTTTTCAAATGACCATGTTATATCAAAAAAAAATTATTATAATCACCTCGTGTTGATTTGTGCAGCGTGCACTAATTTAAGGTGACTCATATTTATGCGGTTGTCAAATTATCGTTTTCTTTTGTTATGGTTAGGGTTGGCAAAATGAGCTAACCCGGCCGATCCGCATTCAACCCGAAAAAAAAAACAAGCTAAGTTAGGATTGGCTCAGAAAAAAATGAGTCAGAAAACCCAACCCAATCGACCCGGGCCAGGTTAGGGTTAGTTCAAAAAATATGGCTCGTGGGTTGGCTTAAAAAAATGACTCGCGAGTTGGCTCAAAAAGTGGCTAGTGGATTGCCTCATTTTCAGCCTATTTAAATGAACAGTATTATTAATGCACCAATTATGCGACTTCCATTAACTTAAACAATACAATTGTCTTACAGAATAGTTTATTAAAAAAGAAAAATAGAAAGTTACAGAACGTTCTTTAAAGTAAAAGCAAAATGTTCTAATTTTGAAATTTTCTTCACAGCAAATTTGCACCTCGTGTGAGGGGGCGTGTCGAGATAATAAAACCATTAAAAATCACTTGCTACCAAGCTTTTGGGAAGTTATTTAACCACCCAAAAACAAAAACTAGCTCAAAGGGTGGGAGCCTAGGCCTTATAAAGCACATTAGTTGCTCTACAATAATATAAAAATGACACGCCCCCTCACACAAGAGCCCGTTGGACTTAGAGTGAATGATGCAACAGGAAGAAAGACGATGACTAAGAAATTGTAGTGAAATGTGGGTTTTGTCAAACATTTTTATATATTATATTTTCAACCCAAAATTTTGAAAAAAAATTAACACACACCCGAGGTGAGCCCTTTGGGTTTAACTTATGGTTTGCTCTTTTTTGCACGAGCTAACTCCATGTAAAAACTAATTCAACCCAAAAATTAAGCATATTTAATGGTTTTATATATCTCAACAATAAGCTTAAACAATACAATTTTCTTACAGAATAATTCATGAAAAAAGCAAAATAGAAAATTACATAACGAAAAGTAAAAGTAAAATGTTATAATTTCGAATTTTCTTCATAGCAAATTTACACCAACATCGAGAAACAATCAGAATCACTTACTACCAAATGGATAAAATATTTAAACCAAACAGATCTAATCACAACCTAACAATATAAAAATTCAGCGCGATGTTTAGAAACTTAGGTTTAGAAAAAGAAGAAAGACAATGACACGTATGTGGATTTTCCTTTTTTATATATTATATTTTGTATTTAAAAAAATAAAAATTCTCTCTCTTTAATTTAATAGTAATTAAATAGATCACATTTCATTTTTAATAATAAAAAATTGGCTCATTTTTATTTTTGTTTTTTTTTTAAAGATTGGCTCATTTTTTCCTATACTAATTACGGGGTATCTTCAATTGCTTCGACACTTTTGTAGTGGGTGTAGATTTTGCTAAGGGGATCACGATTGGTACTTTATTTTTAGACGTCTTTTCGGTTTCCGATTAATCAATGGGTTTTATAATGTTATGTTGTAGGAAAAATGATTGTATTATATTATAGAGATTCATTTTACGTGTCAGAATTTTCTTTTTTTTGCTACGGGTCCCACAAAATGTTATGTGTGTAAGAAAATTTTTGTAATCATGTTAAATGATATATAATAAACCCTTAATTAATTGAGATTTTATTCAATTTAGAAATTTTTGCTTATAAGTATACCTCATCAAACTTCTGCCTCAATTTCAAACAGTGTAACATGACGGGACGTGGCTCACGTGAAACGAAAAATCATTATCATTGCTAAGAATTTGGACATAGCTCGCGTGATTTGGAGTGAACCTGTATAAAAACTGTATGTCAAGTTCTCTTATCCTTGAATTTTAAGTTATCAAATCTGATTTTTGGTTTAAGAAAATCATGTTCTTCATAAATGCACTCTTAACAACTTAAGTTATAAATAATTTTCAGAAAAAAGTGTGTGCTATTTAAAAAAATGTAAAATTGTATGATTTTAAGTGAAAAAAATAAATAAATCATGAGGAATAGAATGGAAGGTCCCACTTCTTTGTAAGAGTAAAATAACACAAATTATGTCATTTAAAAAGATAAATAATCACAAACTAGTTTTCGTTTTTACCAATAATTATTGAGGTATGTTTTTTTCCTGTATTGCTAGAGAAAAACATACCTGCACAAACACAAAAAATTGTGCCATCTTTATTTTTTATTTTTTAAAGTGATTCGATCCACAGTATTTTTTGTGTCTCGGCATAGGCATTTTAATGTCTACTGTTGTAGGATAATCAATTAGCTCATAATTATTTGTTCA
This sequence comes from Gastrolobium villosum, assembly GCA_032173675.1. Taxonomy (NCBI): domain Eukaryota; kingdom Viridiplantae; phylum Streptophyta; class Magnoliopsida; order Fabales; family Fabaceae; genus Gastrolobium; species Gastrolobium villosum. The sequence continues at coordinate 43,170 of JAVKPL010000597.1, forward strand.
AGATATAAATAATTTTTTTTTCTTTATTTAAAGGTCTCTTGTTAAACGGCATGAAACTTGCTTGTGTACCAACTTTGAATCTACTAAACCCCAAGTCGTGTGAAATGAGGAAAGTTTATAATATGGTTCTATTTTGGGGTCAAAGTTCAAAATTGAGCAACAAAATTCAACTCCTTTTTTTTTGTCTTATTTCAATTAAAAAAATTAACAAACGCAATAATTAATTTATGATATTTTAATTAAAAATATAATTAAATGCAATTTTATTTTGTATGATCAACTTTTTTTTTAATAAATTCGTATATAATTATCCTAGGTAACAAATATTTTGGAATTTATGGATAACATAATAATAAGTGGCGATATCAATTTTGTTTATTCATTTGAAAAAGAACCTGAATGCTATTTCGTCCATATTCACACCTACAACGTCTCCCAACAACTCGCCATGTCATCTGAGACATTAATAGGGCACTGTCTCTGACGTCGTAACGTGCTCTCTGTTTCTATTCAGTTGAAATCATCGCCGCCAGAAACGTTGTCGTCGAAGAGAAGAGATGTGTAACGTGAAGAGCGAGAAGAAGCCATTGTTGCAGGATCTGATCGAGAGTGCAGGTGGTTGTGCTGTTACAGATGGAGGATTCGCCACACAGCTCGAAAAGCATGGAGCTTTCATCAATGACCCTCTTTGGAGTGCTATCTGTTTGATCAAAAACCCACTTCTTATTAAGCAGGTTTTTCTTTTTCTTTTCTTTTTTTCTTTTTTGGGTCTCCTTCATAATCCTGGGTTTTGTTTTACATTTTTATGTGATGATGAATCTTGATTTGATTTTTTTTCTTTTTTTAAAGGTTCACTTGGAGTATTTGGAGGCTGGTGCAGATATATTGGTTACTTCATCTTACCAGGTAAAAATTTGGGACTTTGCACACAGCCTTGTGAATTTTTGGTTAATTTTTTTTTTTTTTTCTGCGTTGGACCAATATTTCAAGCTGTAGGGAAGTCTGTGTTTTGGGGCTGTTTATGTTGGCAAGGAATATTCTTCCATGATGATGGTGAAGCAATGCCGCGATTTATTTCCAAAAGCTTTTTGCTTGGTGATGTCTCTATAGTTATACTTATGTTGGAAGTTGCCATCAAACTTAGATGAATATATGCCTATGAGTTAAATTTGGTTTGTTTGTTCATGCTTATTTTGTAATCTAGTTCTAGGTGTATACTATGGATCTATACACGACATGAATAATTGCGATGGACCTGATAATAATATGTATGCCCTTGTCGCTATCAAGTGAATATGAAATTCATGAGTATAGTGAATCTTGTGGTTTAGTCATACTCTGAGGTTCATAAGTGAGTATGAACCTCAGGATTTGGAATAAACAATAGTAGTTACTACATTTATTGCTTCCGGTAGTTGAAGCTGTTGTTCCAAGGTTGAAAACATATTTTGGAGCAGAAAAGTTCAGGACCTTTGATTTTTTTCACACGTTAATATCATGCAGTGTTTGCAATTTTATCGTTTTCTTATAAATTTTTTGTCCATAATTATAGGCTACCCTTCCTGGATTTTTGTCCAAGGGCCTGTCCATTGAAGAAGGGGAGTTGCTATTAGAGAAGAGTGTCAAATTGGCAGTTGAAGCTCGTGACAGTTTCTGGAATTTGGCTAAAACAGATCCTGGAAATAAATATAGGAGAGCTTTGGTTGCGGCCTCCATTGGAAGCTATGGAGCTTACCTTGCCGATGGCTCAGAATACAGGTGCTTCTACACTTAAAATTTGACAATTTGATTCTGTCAATCCTGCAGAGGACTTGCTTTGTGTATTTCAGTATGTTTGCAGACTTTTTCATGTTAATATCTTCTTGTAGTGGCTGCTATGGAACAGATGTGAATTTGGAGAAGTTGAAGGATTTTCACCGCCGCAGATTGCAAATTCTTGTTGAAGCTGGTCCAGATTTGCTCGCTTTTGAGACCATACCAAACAAACTTGAAGCTCAGGTCTTTTTATCTTTTTCTTTTTCCCATTGCCAATAAACATGTTTCATAGAGAAGTATACCTTGCAGTAATACCTTAAACTAAAATTAATGCAAACCAATACAGAGCATGTATATCATTGTTTGACCATATTTTAAATCTTAGGAGCACCGTCAAACTCGGATTCTTCTATCCTGTAATTTTTTCACTACTCTCACAATATCTTTGTCAAAACCAATAGTATTTGATCATGTCTCTTACTGTTTTGATTCTTAGAATTCTAGAAATATACTCACTATGAGTTTTGTTTATTTTGTAAAGTTTGTTCAATTTCATGTAGTGTAATCTCTTTGGCGCTGTGGTACTTGTAGCAATGTAGTCCTCAAGACTGCATCATAGCAATCAAAGGAACACCAAACACATGAAATGTTTGAACTATAAATTACTTGATAATAAAAAAAGCATCGAAATCAAAATTGAAAAATACTGTCTGTCATTCATGTTTTGTCCTCATACTATGCAGTTCTAATCTAGAATTCGTGAGATATCTCTTTCTCCTTGTTTAAACTACTTTTATGTCTTGGAATTTGTTCATAAAATAAATTCTGATCCAGCTTTAGTGTGGAATTTAGTAATAGTTCACAGGAAACATAAGATGCCAATTTTCTCATGCTGCATTATGTATTTATTTTGGATCCTAAATTTGAGGAATATCTCATCTGTAAAACCCGCAAGAATGTCAATGTATGCGCAACAACCCGAAATTAGCAAAGACCTAGAGAAGAAAAAGGCAAAGCACGCAAACCATGACCCTGCTGTTTTAGGTTGATTTCAGGAGCCTATGATAAAATAAACAAACAGGCTACGATCACCAAACCAGCAGGCTAATAATGATTAATCTACCTAATCATGTATCTAAGAAAACAAAGCACCAAAACCATGATTAATTTTTTTGTACAAATTATTATTTAATCTCACCTATTCATAACTTAGTCCTTTGCACAACTTTGATTTCATGTGACAATATCTTTCCTCTCAATACTGCATCATTCATTAATATCAATTTTGCTAGTGTTTTAAGAATTCCTTGATTATATCTCACTCTCCAATCTATTAAGGTGGACCCAAAGTAAAAATTCTTCATAGTTTTGAAGTTTTCCATGGAAGAATGGTTAAGTGATGCATAATGAAGAAGCATATAGTTGTTTAGGGATTATTATGTTATTCTTAGAAAATATCCAGCCTGATCATCTCTGAATTGTTTGATTGCCTGCTGCAATTCCTTATACCTTCGTCCCAATGAATCATTTAACCTCTCAATTATTGAGCATAGGTATTATCAGTAATGTTGAGATGAAACAATTATATTTATATACAAAAAGGAAAGTTGTGTTGACTTTCTAGTGACCAGGTAGTCATTCATCTTGATTGAAATAGAAGTCATGGTATTCATGTAGCTACTTAGAAAGCTATTTCCATCATTAGGATATTTTATTTTTATTTTTTGAGTTGATCATTAAGATTTTTTATTAATTGTTAGCCAGACGTTTTAAGTTATAAAATCATTTCTAAGATTGCTAATTGTCTATTCAATTCTAACTTGTACAATTCTACAATATAGGAAGCTTTTCTGGTATTCATTAACAAAATATCGTATTGCAGGCTTGTGTGGAATTGCTTGAAGAGGAAAGTGTCCAAATCCCATCTTGGATCTGTTTTACCTCAGTAGATGGTGAGAATGCTCCCTCAGGAGAGAGTTTCAAGGACTGCCTCGAAGTAATAAATAAGAGTAACAAAGTAGATGCAGTTGGTATAAACTGTGCACCCCCTCATTTCATGGATAATCTCATCTGCAAATTCAAGCTGGTAACTTCTAATTCTCATGTCATTAGTTTGAATACTTGAATTTGTGTTCATTGTCAGATAATGAAAAGTTTATAATCTTATCCCTCCAGTTGACAAAAAAGGCAATCATCGTCTATCCTAATAGTGGGGAGGTATGGGATGGTAAAGCCAAGAAATGGCTGGTAAGTCAGGGTTCTCTCACTCTCTCTCTCTCCCACACAGACATACACACATGCCCATGAATCTGTTTTTCATATGCTAATCAAGTGTGTTTTCCTATTTGTTTGAATTGACAGCCATCTAATTGTTTTCACGATGAAGATTTTGGACTCAATGCAATCAGATGGCGTGATTTGGGAGCTAAAATAATAGGAGGCTGTTGCCGGACCACACCTTCCACCATTCAACTTATTTCAAATGCTTTAAGAGAAAAATCTTGTGCTAATTGATGTAATTGTTTTTGCAAATTGTGAGATTTTTTCTAGCCAGTTTCCATAATTTGTAGTTTTAAATTTTAGTTGTTTGGAGCTTGTTCCTTTAGTGGGAAGGAAATTGTTTCTTTCTACATAAGGATTAAAAAAAAAAAGTTTATATTATACAAAAAAAAACTTGGCATAAACCTGAATACATAGATAAATCAACCCTACTCAGCAATTTGTGATGTTCATAAGCAATTTCTTTTACTCAAATTCTATCAATAATGGGAATTTTGGGTCCTCAATTTATTTGAGGTATTGAGGAAAAGTCTTAACCACTATAAGTTATAAAACATGAATTCTCACTTATATAGGTTTTTTTTTTACCCTTTTACCCTTCATTAATTAATTAATAATTATTTTGTCCCTTATTCAAAATTATAGACCAATTTGTCACTCTTTAATCGATTAACTTGAATATTTAATCGATTAAATAGTTAAAACAGACAAAAATGGTTGACTCGAGATTTATTCGATTAAATCTTCATATTTAATCGATTAAATCTCCCAACAACAACAAAGGTCAAATCTCCTTCATAAACAAAAGTAGATTCCATGCATATGAAGCAAATCAACAAGAATAGAAACCAAACAAACAAAGAAACCAACAAATTCACCTCTTGATGAGCAGATCTCCTGCATCGTTCAGTCTGCCTCGCAAGCCTAATTTTTTCTGATCAAAAGTGATGTTAATTATAATTTGTTCATCCAAAAAATTTCCACGATTCATTGAGTATGTCTTTTACTTTTCTTGCGTGGTGTGGATGATCGTATATGTTAAACAAATGGTATACTATGATACACGATGCTCCTCTTTTAGGGTACTTTTTACTTGTCTAGTTGTCCACTTTGAGTTTAGTGGCTCCCATACAGAAAAAGGGTGACTAAGTGTTTTGATATATTATTAGTTTTCCTTGTTCATTAAGAGGTGAATTTGTTGGTTTCTTTGTTTGTTTGGTTATCTATGCTTGTTGATTTGCTTCATATGCATGGACTCTGCTTTTGTTTATGAAGGAGATTTGACCTTTGTTACTTGTTGGGAGTTTTGATCGATTGAATAAGGAGATTTAATCGATTAAATCTCGAGTCAACCATTTTTGCCTATTTTGACCATTTAATCGATTAAATATTCAAGTTAATCGATTAAAGAGAGACAGATTGGTGGATAGTTTTGAATAAGGGACAAAATTATTACTAATTAATTAATGAGGGGCAAAAGGGTCAAAAAGCCCAATTATATAACCCTAAGTTAAATCATGAATTCTCAATTATATTATATTTGTTATTTTGAAACTAATCAATATTTAATTAAATGAGATGGTTTGATAATTTAGTATTGAAAATCATAAGTCTTTCGGTGCCTAAGCAAGTTCAACATTTTGAAAGAACAGCATTTGATGATCATAACCAATTTTCAATTTACATAAAAGAAATTCGAAATTGGACCAAGTCAATTTACCAACAGTTCACCTTAGCGCGTTCCCTAATTATATTCAATTTTTGCTTACGTTTCAGTAATATGTTGATCTGATTTCGGTTAAACAAGTAACTTAACCCCATGTGTTTTTTTTATATTAAGGAGAGCATGTCCCTTAAAAAGAACATGGTAGAATTACTCAGCCACAGGAAAGATATGAATACGTATCTAACTGGAAACAATAGAGAAGGCAAGAACCAGATGGTGGAGCATCCAGCCAAATTGATTAAGATTGTACCACAGATAACATTGAAAAAGTTTTAGTGTGGAATGTCATCTAAAATTGGTTTCAAACAAGCAATAATTAATGTAAAATCAACAGAACTGGAATATTTGTTTAAGAGAGAGCTGCAAGCGTCAGCACACACTCTTTGCCTGCGTTCTTCTTTGATGAAAAGAATATCAAAGATTACTTGCAATTGATTAGAGTCACAGCATCTTCATTGCTTATATATCAGCAAGTATTTCAGGGTTAATTAAGAGAGAAATGTTACTAATATACTCTTTTCAACACATTTTTTTTATTATTGTAGGAATTTTAAACCAACTGAGGGGCTGCACAGTTATTTACACCCAATGCATTGGGTTCAGGATTTCTCACTTTTTTATCTCCACGACAAATAACATACTATGAGATGAACTGAGAATTAAATTTAGCTGACAAGGTTCCATTGGTGGGAAATATTTTGTACGTGTTCCTGTTGAGAATAGTATGGGGATCCCATATTCTTTGCAAAGGATTTATTTACCAATGGGCCAAATGACAAACCACAAAGTGGGCCGACACCACATCTCAACCCAAGATCTTAAGGTTATAGGTTTATGGGTGGTCATCACTTGGTCTATGTCTAGACTATGTGGTACTTTTTTACAATTCATACTTGAATATTTCTAACATCTTCCCCTCAAGTGTGAGTCCCAACATCATGCTCCCCCTTAAGGAAAACTTCTGCGGAAGTCTTTTCCCTTTAACTATTGGAGTCACACTAGCCTTCTGCGGAGGCCTAGAAACATCACCATATCTAAATACCCAGCCAAACTTTTGGCTCTGATACCACTGTTGGGAATGGTACGGGGATCCCAAACCCTTTACAAATGATTTATTCACCAATGGGTCAAATGACAAACCACAAAGTGGGCCAACACCACACTCAACCCAAAACCTTAAGGCTGTAGGTTTATGGGTCTTTTGCACTTATATGGTCATCACTTGGTCTATGTCTAGACAATGTGGAGATATATATATATATATATATATATATACCCGGAAGAACTTTGCCCGGGTTATGGGTCGGTTACTCCACGTATTGGTACTAGAGGTGGGTCCTACCACGATAGCACGATGATGTTTACCATCACCCACGTCCAATGTAACTACCTAAACCAGAGGTATATATATATAGAGGAGAATACTCTAGGAAACATACACTCAGAACAAGAAAGAAACCATATTGATGTTCGTCAAAAACAATATGGTACAGGACCATTCAATCTTTTGGTGCTCTCTCTCTCACAATATTAACTTATTCTTTCCCTTTTTACCTATGTTATTTTCTCTCTTTTCCAATTTTACCTTCCTATTTACACTAAGCTCTACATAAAAAATGGTGGTCTCAGTTCACGATAAATAATCTCCCATTGGTGGAATAAATCTTTGGTACTAGTATTGTATCCAAGATTCAATCCATCTCATCAATAACATAGAGGAGAGAGAGAAATTTTGACAGAAAATTAAATTAAATTAGCTGACATGTGATATTTTCATTGATAGGATGCACTGAATCTTTGATACAACAGTAGTACCAAAGATTTATTCCCATCGGTGACGCTGTCACACGAAGTTGAAGTAGAAATATTTCGAAAAAGGCCAGAAAAAAAAAAAAGGTAACAGGGGAGAGAAATAAAAGGAGAAGGATGGGGGCGGGGGACCATTGAACAAAAGTCAAGGAGAGGAGGATTGTCTCATTCAAATTTCTAGTAAGGAAAACAATGGGGAGGCCAAAAAAAAACATTTCATGATGTGAATCAAAGGAAACCCATGCTCATCCTTAAGGAGTGTGGGTCACAAGAAATCTCTCTCATTAGAGATCCAACCAATAAGAGGCAGAGTTTAGGATGAACTTTACAAGCTCCACCAATTAAAAACCAGATAAGGCATTCCCTTGTGGACCCAAAAGTACAAACCTTCAACATGGGGAAGCTCCCAAAAGTGCAATCTATACACCAAAACTATTCCCCTATTATTATAGGCATGATTAGCAAGTAAATAGTATATTAACAATGTAAACTATGTAGTAATCAACTAATATTTTTAATTATGACATAATATATACTATTATAAGCTATTAAACATAAATATATATTCATACTTTTGCTCTTGCTATTAAATATTGTACTGCAAAAAGTGCCCTTGTGGGTCACTCACACACACCTTCTTCCCTCGTCATTGATTCTACACTAAAATTATTGTACTGCCTTGAAGTTCCTTTTAAGTGCCTTCACTTTTCAGCATTAGGTGTTCCCAAAAGACTCGAGAAACGAATCCAACCCCAACAATCTATTATTTTGAGCTTTTGATTTGATTCTTGATTGTTGGCTTTGCTTTTGTCTTCAAAATTTGTTTTGTTTCAAAACCCAGATTGTGGTATTTTACTAGGTCTTGGTGTGATGACTTCTGCAAAAAACGTGGCAAACGCAGTTCGTGGCAAAACAGCAAGAGCCTGTGATAGCTGCATAAGAAAGCGAGCACGTTGGTACTGTGCTGCAGATGATGCTTTCCTCTGCGAAGCTTGTGACTCTTCTGTTCACTCAGCTAATCCATTGGCTCGTAGGCATGAACGTGTTCGCTTGAAAATGGCTTCGTGCAAGTCCTCTGATTCTGCTCCATCGTGGCACAGAGGCTTCACAAAAAGAGCTAGAACACCACGACATGGGAAGCACAATTCAAAACCTAAGGCTAAGAACCCTTTCCATCTAGTACCCGAAGTGGTTTCAGATGATACAAATTCCCAAGAAGTGAGCGAGGAACAACTTGTTTATAGAGTACCCATTTTCGATCCCTTTGTAGCAGAGCTATGCACAACTCCATCTTATTCTGTGGCTTCACCTGAAGCACTGGCAACAGTGGCTGGTGGTGCTCTTGAGGTTGAAAAAAAGGACATCAACAATCATGGGGTGGAAAGCTTTAATGGGTTTCTTTCATCGGATATTGAACTTTCAGAGTTTGCTGCTGATGTTGAGAGTTTGCTGGGTAAGGGACTAGAGAATCAGTGCATGGGAATGGAAGAGTTGGGGCTAATTGATTGCAATGAAGAGGTTTCTTCGTGGGAGTGTTGTGTGGGTAGCGGAAAGGTGAAGGTGGAAGAGGATGAGAAGCCAGAAGAAGTGGTTGATGAGATTGAGAATATGGGTAGAGAACCTTTTCAATTGAGCTTTGATTATGATTACTCTTCTGTGCAAGCATGTGAAGAGGTGAAGGAGAAGGTTGCTTTGGATATGACTAAAGATGTGATGAATGGTGGAGAACTCAGAGAGAATAATCAAGCAAAAAGGAAGGTATTGTTGCAGTTAGATTATGAGGCAGTAATAGCTGCCTGGGCAAGCCAAAAATCTCCATGGATTACTGGTGATAAACCACACTTTGTTCATGATCATTTCTGGCCTCACTGCATGGTATTTGGCTTTATTTACACTTTATGGTTGTTTTTCTTTGTTTGAATTCATTTATTTATTTATGTTTTGTCCAAGAACTCGGACTACAGAGCAAGATTTAACTTTCCTTTTATATTTTTTCTTAGAAGTTGCTGATTTATATCCTACCTTAAAAAGATTTTATTATTTTTGAGAATGCTTGTAAAAAAGAGTAAATACACTTTTTGGTACTCAGCAAATTTCACGATATCCGTTTTAGTCCCTAACAAATAAAAAGGTTATTCATGGTCCTAAGAAATTCAAAATGAACCCATTCAATTGAAATCGTGGTCCCTCACAAATTCAAAAAAGATTATGAATAGCGTTTTGTTTGCTAGACACTAAAGCAAGCATCGTGAAATTTGCTAAGGACCAAAAAGGGATATTTACTCTGTAATAAACATGGGCATGTCCTAATTTGACTTAAGTAGCGAACCTAGTGGTAGATGATTTTGATTGTGTTTGAATACTTGGACTATATATATTGTTTGACAATAAAGTTTATGCTAATATTTTATAGCAGGGAGCTTGTGGAATAGAGCTTCACCAGCATTATGGAGAATTGGGTGGACTTTTTGTGTGTCATCCAGCAATAGCAGATGGGGGAAGAGAAGCAAGGGTATCAAGATATAGGGAAAAGCGGAGGACAAGGTTGTTCTCGAAGAAAATAAGGTATGAAGTTCGCAAATTGAATGCAGAGAAGAGGCCCAGAATGAAAGGGAGGTTTGTGAAGAGGACTTCCTTTGCACCACCACCAACTATTCCTTTAATAAACAAATAAAAAAGAAAAAGAAAAAAAGCTAGCATTTACCGCTCTGCCATTACATTTTTGCTTGACATTAATTTGTTAGTCTCAAGTCAGTATCTGAATGTGTATACCAATCCAATAATGAAGGCGTTTCTTAACAAGATCGAAAGTTAAGATTCCCACTTTCAAGTATACAATGTTTGTTTTGAATGACTATATGATGGTGATTGATGATATTTGCCAAAAAGGACGCAGCAAACAGCTTCCATTGGATTTAAATATCAAATCAATGTTACATGATTACATATCCTAGACTCTCAGTATCGCTTAAGGTTCTGTATTGGTCCTTTTTTTTAAAAAATAATAATAATTAATTTTAATATTAATATGTGTTTACATTAATTTATTTTAGGTTCGCTTTTTCTACCGTCAATGTAGATAACTTATCTACAGTGAGCCCAAAATGACGTCATTTTGAGGTGAAAATCAAGGTATTTTTGTAATTATAATTTATTTCAGGATTATAATAGTCTTTTACATTATTATTTTTTAATTTTTAAACCCAAAATGACGTCGTTTTGACAGTGAATGTAGATAACTTATCTACATTCACTTTAGAAACCTTAAAGCCTTTATTTTATGTTTGAAATTATTAATAATCACAATCTTACTTAAAAATATTCAAAAAAAAAATTCATAGAAAATTAATCAAAATTAGACATGTTTTTAATATTGAAACTAAAGTTATATTACTTGTACATTTTTTGTGTGACTATCACAAAATAAATTTATATCATTAATATAAAGAGGAAAAAAAAAGGAATCCATAAGAAAAGAATCGTTGTAATTGAGTATATATAAAATTCGTGAGGAGCTTTTAACTCATTTGGGATCTTTTAAGCCAGTAAATTCTAAATTAGGTTTAGGGGATGATAATTTCCTTTGGAGGTGATCAAAGTCACTTCCTATAGATTTTGCCTTTTTTTTTAAAAAAAAACTTTAAGAATGTGCCACGTGGTGCATTCTGATTGGCTATAGGGTACCATAACCCCCTTTCCTCGAATAAATCTTTGGTATTACTGTTGTACCAAAAATTCAGTACATCTCATCAATGAAAATATTATATGTCAGTTAAAAAAAAATTATCAATTTTTTTCTCTCCTCTAATATGTATTACTTTCATTGATGAAATGCACTGAAGTTAGGTACAACAATAGTAACCAAGATTTATTCCATTTCCTCCCTATTTATAAGGTGTATTCATAGGGTTGAGGAATAGGTGGATTGCACCACGTGGTGTAATCTGGTATATCTAATCCCTATCTTCTTCCCTATCAATATCCCTCGACCCAACACACTCTCGCTCACACCTCTCATTTTCTTCATTCTCCTATACTTACCCAAATCTATTATTTTTGTCATTCTCTCCAAAATATTCTTTAAAATGAGTTCAAATGTTCACAATCGAATATTACAATGAAAGAATATATAAAGATTTTATAGGATGAACATTTGAAAGTATGACCAAAAGAATACAAATATGATGTGGCACCACATTGGATAGTCTAGAAAAAATATTGAGAAACTGAAGCTCTTGGGAAATCAGTTTGTTTCTATGGTGTTCATTAACTGATCCAAACTGATTCAAACCGCGGTAACCGAATCGAAAATCGAATAAACCGAAAACCGAAAAAAACCTCAAGTTTTAATTTGATTGGATCGGATTTCGGATTGGTAGATGAAAATCGATCCAATCCAATATATTAATTTTCCTTTACCTACTTGGGTCTTTATCCAGTTATAGCCCACAAATTTCTAAACTCAAGATCCATTAACTCATCAACTAAATCCAAAAAAAAAAATCTAATCACATCTCATCAATAAAATTTCATCTATGTAGAGCTTCGTATCTCATTGTCCAAAAAAATATATATTATCGTTTACCGATGCTTTATGTCGTTTTGATGTATTTTTACCAAAATCATAAGGATGTTTCTAATCATAACAGTGATTTTTTGCTTATTAATTTGAGTTTAAACGTTCTTATGGTATCATTATTGTAAATTCAATTTTTTTGTGAGAGACAAAATATGTCAAATGAGATGTCATTACGTAGATCTCGAAAAGTTATGTGGAATAAAAAAACATTACCTAATTCGGACACCCGGGTCAAAAGTTATGGACTTCCAAAGTTTCACGGTTAAACTGTTGACTTTTGTGTCACGTGGCAGCACCTGGTTAAACACGCCCCCAATGGGGCGTGTCTCTCTCCTCGGTCACGCCCAAATTGAGGTGTGTCTCTCTCCAACCAGTCACGCCCCCGGAGGGCGTGTTTGACTGCTATATTTTCGTAATTAATTTCAAAATGACTATTTTTTCGTAATTTTTTATTAAAAAAAACAATAAATTAATTTTTTTGCCCACCATTGGATTCAAAAGTTATTCTTCTTTTCTCTTTTTTCATTTAATTTTTTTTTAATCCAACTGTGATTAAAGTGGTGGTCAAGTAGTAATAAATTTTTTTGTTAGTATAAATATCCTACTTTTTTAAGGATTATAAGATAAAATAGATTCTAAATATAACTCCATCTATATATATTGAGGCACCCTACAGCTTAATAGATTGCGTGGAAGTCTAAAAAAAAATTAAGTTGTGGGAGTGGGTGGTGTCGCGTCGTTGACTGCCACACCCAAAAAATATATATATTATCTTCCCCTAATTCTAAATTGGGATTTATTAGCTCATAAATCAGAATGGGTCAAACAACAAATTTTCGCATCCATGTTTCATTGCTCTCTGAGTAGTGTTCTGATTTAATTTGGGCTATAGGTAAGTCGTCGGTCGATATTTAAAGCAGAGTTCTGGATTGGGTACTCTGTGGTTTTGTTATCATTTTTCTTTTTCTGGTTACAGCTAGACTAGTATTATCATTTGGATATTAGAAAATGGAGAAGTGATATATGTGCTATCGGTATGTTTTGAAATAAGTATAAAGTTTTCGAGAAAAAAAAATTAATTAATTATATAAGTAGAAGATCTTTTACCTTTTAATATAAGGAGAGGACAAGCAAAAGACAAAGTTAAGGGACGTTAATTAAAAAAATCAGCATCAAAATCTTTAAAAAAAAATTGTATCAAAATATGAAAACAATTTTTTTGGAATTGTTTCATTAAATAATAATAAAATTAAAAATCCATTTATTTAATAGAGATAGACAGATGGTCCTTTTTAAATATCATCGCATTTGGTATCTTCAAAAAAAAAAAAAATATCATCGCATTTTTATTTTTGTGAAATATGGTTTAGGACGAGGGGAAGTATTTTCTATTCTAAGGCCAACCTCATCATAATCTAGAGTTACAAAAAGTCTAAAAAATTGCCTTATTTGTATAACTAACTAACCACCACACCTAAACCTTTATTGGTAGTGTGAAAAAGAAAAGGATAGATTAAAATGAACTTTTTTTTGGGGGGGTCAGCAAATGAACACTTTAACTATAGTTCTCGAGTAATATAATTATTTTTTAAGTGAAAAATAATATAAATGATTTTAAATGCAATAGAAGTGATATTTATATGGGAAATTTTAATATCATGTGATCGAAGAAAACAAAAATTTTCCACACACTTAAAAAGGTGTGGGTCTCCCATCAAATTTTTTCTTCTTTGTTCCTGTACAATGGGATACACGTAAAATCATGAGTGTAACATGCAATATCATATCTCGTGCACTATTGTAAATCCCGACCCGACCCGGTGACCCGGTCATTGAATCGGTACGGGTCAAACATTGGACCAGTCATACATCGATCAGGTTAAATCCGAACAAAACCCGGCCAAACTCTGTCAAAACCGGTGACCCAGTAGAGTCATGCATTTAAAAAAAAAATCAAAAAACCAAAATTATTTCATCTTATCAGAAAAAAATGTATAACTTATTATAAAAAAAAATTATAATTTTATTTACCTCAAATTTCAGTTTCCAATACTGAAGCAATTTGCGGAATAATAAATTAAGAGAATGTGACATATGTTATTTTAATCTAGTTGAATTTGGAAAATATGAGTTCAAGGTCATTGAGAGGTATGTTTATGGGGATTCTGAGTAGCAACTTAAATTGACATAGTAATAACGTGCATTTTTATTTATTTATGTTTCATGTTTTTTGAGCTTATTTAGTGAACCTTGTTTAATTCATTTTAGATATTAAAAATATAATTGAATTTATATGTTCATATCTATATTTTTTTTATATATCTTTATGTATCCGGGTCAACCGGTCCGACCAATGACCCGCCAGTCCGACCAATAACTCAGTATCCCGACCGGGTCGATGCCCGGGTCGATTTTAATAACACTTATCTCATGTTACATAAGAAAATATAATCCCTATTTATATAGTATGAAAATTCTTTTTTTTTCTTTTAATAAAAATAGGGCCTTAACCAGAAAAACTGAACAGAGAGATACTGCAAATCTAAAGTCACATGCTTCATCAACAACTTAGTGCAAAAAAAACATTCCAAAAAGGCAAAATACTAACAGGAAGAGAGGAAAATGTCATCAACTTTTCACCCTGGAGACTAAAACCTATTTTGGCTAATCTATCCACACTCATTAAGATCTCTTGGAATAAACTCCAATTGGAGTCGGTCAATCTCCTTTTTAAATTCTGCACATCAGAGCTGAGAAGCCACAAAAGAATGAAAATTCTTACATAATTTATTCAAATTTATACATAAAAAGAAGGGAATTAAATCTCATCAAACAATCTTAATTAAAGTTAGATGTGATGATAATAAAGATATGAAAAAGGATATATATAATGAAATTCCTTCGAACAAAAGATCAGGGGATAAAGTAAATAGATTATTGTTTACCAAAAAAAAAAAAAGTAAATAGAATATTCCATTCAGAATAGTTCCAAGGTTGACTAGGCAAAAGGACGAATTCAAAAAGTGAAAGGTGATGGTGATGGATGGCTGTGCATTAAAATTTCAGATCTAGCCTGTTCTTGACAATTTTGGTTGTTGCCAATTACATCTGTGGTCCCTGAGGATGAATCGTCTTGTGGTTCTTTAGAGATAACCCAAAAAAGAGATTAGCATCTCTAACTTGTAACTTTCAAGACCAGAACTTTCTTCAAGTGGATTTGTTGGAAGAAATTCAAGTCGATGCCACTAACTTACCGATGCTTGATAACAGCAGAAACTTCATAGTTATTGCCGTTTTGGTTATTTCTAATGCCATAGCATATCAAAGGAGACAAAAATGCCATTGTAGTTTAAACTTAAAGACACAAATCTTCTTACCAAGTATCTAATGACATTTAATTTTTAGTGAGTGCTGTTAAAAGTTTACTAAATTTACTGTACATTTCTTCGTTAACTTCATTTATATATATTGAATTGGAAAAAAAAAAAGGAGGGGAGGGGGAAGCAATTCACCAGGAGTATGAGCTACGAAATAGATACCCTTAGCGGACCTAGAAAATTTTTTTTTTACAATAAAAGAATAAAGGAAAATATTTTTTTTTGGAAAGGTTATACTTACAACCTATTTTCCTTTACAACCAATATATTAACCGTTGATTTCCGTCAATCAACGGTAAAGATTTTCGCCAATAAAATTTATTTATTAATTAATAATTCACAATAAATCTTAACCGTTGATTGGCGGAAATCAACGGTTAAGATATTGGTTGTAAGAGATTGTAAAGGAAAATAGGTAATAAGTATAATCTCTCCCTTTTTAATATATTAAAATACAAAAGAATATAAACAAAAAAAAAAAAAAAAAATTAACTTAACATAAAAAAAGTAATCAAGAGTTAACTAAACTGTTACAATAGAACATTTTGGATCCTCAACAAAAATTACGGGTCCCAATTTATTCCCTTAGGAAAAAAAAAGTCGACTCGTGGTCCCTCAAAATTCAAAAATAGACCCAGAAATTCAAAATCGTGGTCCTTATGAAATTTAAGAAGACCCACATTAGTCCCTCAAAAGGACTAACATGGGTCTATTTTGAAATTTAATGGGATCACGAGTCAATTTTTTTTTTAAGAGATTAAATTGAGTTTCATAATTTTTGTTAAGAGATTAAATTGGGCTTCATAATTTTTGTTGATGACTTGAAATATATTTTATCCTTTTTTTTTCCTAAATCATTTATGTGTGCATTTGCACACCCTTGCACATATATATCCCCCCCCCCCCCCCCCCCCCCAAAAAAAATGACACCCCTCATATTTATAAATATGAGTGAAATTTATGTTGTGAAAGGTAATCATGTAAATTTCTGCCTTCTTTGAATAATTAAGATTTAATTCTAATTTTTTATGCTAATTATAGAGGAACCAACTATATGACCTTCAAACTAATTTTGAGTTTTGTCTAGAAAGTACACCGTCCCACACAAAACTGTAAGGTGCTGTTTGGTTGGGGCTTTCTGAAAAGTTGCCCATGCAAATGAAAGTGGGTATCGTCAAAAGCCTTATTTGGTAAGCTGATTCTTAAAATTCACCCACCTATTCCACTTGCATAGCAAAGCATGTTTGGTAGTAGAAATCCATCATTTTTCACTGTTACGAAAGACATCTTCAACATGGTTTTTTGTTAGTTAGCCAGGTAAATGAGAAAGGTGAATCATGACCCAGACCAAAATACCCCTGTGAACCGGATAAACCATTCCCTGAAACGGAAATGAGCAAAATTGAAGACGAGTTTGGCAATGAGAGCTTGTCCTCGAAGTTCTCTTGGAGGGTGATGGAACCCAGAAAAATACAACATTGATCTCATTAACAATGGAGGCATAGCCTCTTTTTACATATACTAACACAATATAAAATGCAGAAAATAAACCATAAAAGCCTCAACTCCCCCTCAAACCAAATACCTAGGCTCAAGAGTTCCCTAGAGGTTTCCCATTTTCCCACTAACCACTTCTGAATACATGAATACCTCACTACACACACTCACTCACATTTTATCCTACTTACCAGAACATTCTAGAATAGTTTTCCTAACAAAAGTAATTTGTATCCATGTGTCTGCCAAAACAACATTTCTGACAGCACCCAATGTACCTTTCAAGTTCAGTGGGTCAGGTAATGGTGGGGGAAAGGTCACCTTCTCCGGTGGCAGTGGCGTCATCGGCTCTCGTGCCTCCGTTGCCGGCGCATCCCTTGCTTTTACACAACAGAGGGTGCATCGTCGGCGGTCATCCATTTCCTCCGCCGTCAGCCGTCGGTATCTCCCGCCACGTCTGTCCTCACTGCCTCCGTTGGTCACCAAAGCTGATGTCGAACCTTGCTCCTCTCCATTAATGATGGTATGACCTAGATAAAAAATAGACATTCTGGTTTGTCCATTTGTAATGGGCCCATGATTGCAACTAGGCCCATTATGTATCCCATTATTACCCCCTCCACCTCCTTCGCTATTTGGGTTACTTGAACCGCTTGACATTGAAAGAGCACCCCATGATTGTTGACTAGATCCAAGCCCATTGTTATTCCGTTGTCCATCATCTTCCCCATCACTCGTTCTTTCTCTTCTGCGCACTGAGCCAACGAATTGATACCCTCCATGTTAGTCATCGTCCTCCCTAGCTCAGTCATATCCTGTAGTCGAGTTTCTGCACAAACCTCTTCCTTCAATCCGGTTACAATTGCAGCTTGCTTCACCTCTTTGACTCGCTCTCCTTCGTTTTCTTTTTTTTCTTCTGGTTCTGTTTCGTCTTCTTCTTCTTGTTTTTTTGTTTCTTTTGTTTCTTTTGTTTCTTCTTCAATGTTGTTTTCTGCTTCTTCGATTGCTTCTTCTTTTTGTTTTTCTTCGATTTTCTTCTCTTTTTCTTTTTTCTTTTTTTTTCTTTCGTCGTCATCATTCCCCTTGTCTGCTGCACTTTCAGCCTCCTCATCAGTTTCTTTTTGTTCTCTTTTTTTTCTTCTCCCTCTCCTTTTTCTATTTTGTTTTCTTCTCTGTTTACCTTGTTCGCCTCTTCTTTTATATTTTTTTCAACTTTTTCCTCCTTTTTTTCTGGTTTATTTGATACTTCAACTTCATCTACTATATAAATCTCAGGTATATATCTCCCTATAAATGCTCTATCAAAGCTCCGCCAACTTGCATGGAGACTGAGCACACTCCAACGTTTGTACCAGCTGAGAGCACCACCTCTCAACCCCTTCACAGCCTCTTCCAACATATCAGCTTCTGGAATTTGGTTTGCTTGAAAATGTTGTTCAAGCCCGAGCAACCATCCCCAAGCTTTCATTCCATCTTCGTCTCCGTAAAATTTTGGAACCATTGTATCAGATCTGGATCTGTTGCTCGATTTTTTTATTTTTTTATTTTTTGAATCTGGACCAGGAAGCACCCCTAGATCGGAAGTGCTCTGATACCAAATTGATGGAACCCAAAAAAATACAACACTGATCTCATTAACAATGGAGGCATAGCCTCTTTTTACATATACTAACACAATATAAAATGCAGAAAATAAACCAGAAAAGCCTCAACTCCCCCTTAAACCAAATACCTAGGCTCAAGAGTTCCCTAGAGGTTTCCCATTTTCCCACTAACCACTTCTGAATACATGAATACCTCATTACACACACTCACTCACATTTTATCCTACTTACCAGAACATTCTAGAATAGTTTTCCTAACAAACTAGCTAATTTACTAACTAATTTGCATTGCTAAACTTGGGTCCACTAATCGTAGCCCATCAGAGGGATCACTGGTAGCCAGTTTCGTTAATTGAAGATTTGAACCCTCGCTATCCCACACCGTTTCAGCTTCTGGGTCGTGAAATCGTGCTCTGGTATGATAACTCTAAATCCCAATGGGTTGCTTTCGATGATAAATGCCCCCATCGTCTTGCTCCTTATCTGTATGTGTACTTCTTCTTCTTTTGCCAAATTCTTTTTTTGAAGATTAGATTGAAGTTAGATTCCAACAAAAGAACATGGAAAAAAGAGGACTTGTTTTGTGATCAAAATTGGGTTATTTGTTGGTTTACAGTGTCGCATACCTGAACAAGAACTTCAACGGCGATTGATGCGGCTGAAAAGACTAACTTATTCCATACACACAATTTTTTTATTTTCCCAATTTTTTTAAAAATAAGGATATTTTCATAATTGTCACTTATTTTTCATCTATATCTTACTTTAAACCAAATATAGACTTTATAAATCTTACATAATTTGTCCAATAAATTTTTTTCCAACCAAATAATTTTTTTTAGTTTTTTCTTCCAAATTCACTTTCCAATTATTTTTCTATCAATTACATTTTCTTTATATTTAAAAAAAATTTCCTCAACCAAATAACATGAGCTTTTTTTGAGAGCTGCCAACAGCTCTATACTCGCAAGACCCTATTGGCGCCTATTCAATATTGGTTCGTACAACTTTGTGCCCTATGTGCTTGCAAGCAAAAGAAACCATCGATCATGCATTAGAAATAGAGCTCGCTAAGTTTGGAATGTTTTTGTACGAAAGAAGAAAATATATATATATATATATATATATATATATATATATATATATATTTAAAATGTCTTATTTTTATCTTCGTTTTTTCCTTAAAAGCAGAAGTTTAATTAAATATGATTTTATAAAAAAATTTATTTATAATTTTTTTTTTACAAAGAAGAAAAAAGTTAAAAACTTATAGGAAGAGTTTGTTTTTTAATATATATGTAGCTTTTTGAAATGCTTATATTTATTTTACAGTTTTATCCTTATTATAAACTTATATTTATAAATTTTATGCCTTACCCTAATAATTTATTTCAATAACAAATTATTTTATCTTCCCACCTTCAAAACAACAAATAGCTTTATATAATCACCAAATAGTTTTTAACTTTATTTTTTAAGATTTTTTTTTCACTTTAACTTAAAAATAATTTTTAAATTAAATATATTGTGTCAAATAGGCTCTAATCCAGTTTACCAACCATCCTAGGATCATATAAACGGGCCGGACTCGATTGGCGTAATTTTGATTGGGTTTGCAATATCACTGACGTTGGCCTAAACCTGTTAACTCGTGAACTTTTTTTTCTCTTTTGAATTCTCCAAACAACAAACGGGATACGTGGGCCACTTTTAAATTCTATTAGGTTGGAATTTAACTTTTCCTTTCCTGAAGGGCACATTTTTCAAAATCGTATAATTTTAATTGAGTTTAAAAATTATTTATTAATTCTATAAACTTGATGACTCGTGTCACGTTTATATGGAGGTGATTTATAGTGGACCGGACTTAGTGAGCCTTGACCAAAAAAGGAAAGAAAAAAGGAGTGAGTGGTAATTTAAAAAGATGATAGGGATATAAATGTAAGAAAATTTTTCCTTTATTGAAAAAAGGAGCATCCAAAAAAATGTGCACAGCGATCATAATAAAAAAATCCGTTTATATGGAACCTAGTCAAAAATATCAAACCAAACATAATTTTAAGGAAAAAAAATTCTTATGTCGTAGGAGAACTCTTTTTTTATGTTAGTGAGAGTTCGTTTTACGTATAATAATTTTTTTTATTTTTTTTATTTTTTATGTGTGGTGACACGACACGACACTCCGACACGTCAATTCTAAATTTTTTTGGATTTCGACACGTTGGGACACGTTTTAATATTAAATAATATTTTTAATTTATATAGTATATATTTCATTTATTATTTAATAATTTAACAAAAAAATGAAACTAAATTAATAATACCCATCAACACGTTATAAAGATGGGAGCTTTAATAAAAAAAATAAAAACTGGGATGAGAGAGATATAATATCAGATAGAGAGAACAAATCATATTAGATAGAGAGATCTCCCCAAAAAGCGCCCTAATTTTAAAGCTATATGAATATTTTTTCAAAAAAAATAATAAAAAATTACTACTTTGATTCCTTCCTAAAGCTTTACAAACGTGGGCCCCAAGCACCCTAACTTTCAAATGTCGAAGGTTAGTAGGGTAGGGTCCAGCAACTTTACTATTTTTCATCTTCTATTGCTTCTTCGTGCGTTATAGTCTTGAGAGAATTGCAGCAAATCATATTCTATTTATCAAAAAAATTCACTATCATCTCATCTGAGAGAAAATAATTAAGGGTAAAGTGTATCTCATTTTAAAGTATGTAAAGTTATGTCATTTTAAGAAAGAGATAATAAAGCATAATAGAGAGTTGACAAAAAAAAAATAAAGGTGTGAGTCTCATCTCTTTGTAAGAGTGAAAGGATATAAGTTGTGTCATTTAGAAGGATAAACATTTTTGCCAATAATTAATAATGTCATGAGATTATTTAAATTATTCGCATTAATTTATAATACTGCTTACTTTTATTAAAAATAATATTATTTTATTACTAGCTGTGATTAATTCTTGTGCTTGTTTGATAAGTTTTTACCAAAATTCTTATAAAGCTTTTTTTATAAGAAAGAGAAAAGTCAAAAGTCAAAAACTCACGGGAAGAGTTTTTTTAAGTTGTATCAGTTTTTTTTTTTTTTTTGAAATGTGTATTTATTTTTTAAAATAAAAACTTTTAAGCTAAAATTTTAAATAATTATCAAATAAGTTATAACTTTATTTTTAAAAATCTTTTTTTAGCTTTAACTTAAAATTATGTCAAACATGCTCCTTATCTAAATTCAACAGTCTTCTTCCAAACTAACGAAGCTCAACCCGTTCACAATGAAGTAAGCAATTCTACACTGTTTTTTTTATTTATTTTTTGAATCATTTAAAATATCCCAAGACTTGTAACTGATGGAAATGTTTTATATACTGGATTCCAAATCATAAAAAGCTCTGAAATAGTGAAATTGACCAAAAATAAAATAAAAGAGGTACATTAAATTTGAGTAACTGTTCGACTCCCCAATATACACTTAATAAAAGCCCCTCCAACATTTATTTACATTTGACTGTGCCCAATGCTTCTTTTTTCTAAGATTCAGCATTGAAAGAAAACGAAGAACTACACAAAGAAACAAAATATTAAACACGACCATATACATTCTAATAATAATGTCCACACTCACTTCAATGCGGGAAACGACAGAATCAAGCCTCAGCCAAGAGTGAGTTCCAAATCCAGCTCCACCTCAGCTTCACCCTCACCCATTCGGTTTTGGTTCATCAACGAAGCCTCCACTGTTTCATCGCTCCCACTACTCACACATCCCCCTTTGTTTCCCGGTTCATCATTAGAAACCGGTTTCCACAGCGCGGACGAGTCGACTGAGCCCACTCTCGCTTTGGGCCTGATCACATTCCCGGTCCTCTTGAACCGGGCCCTTCCTTTCAATTGGTCCATGTCAGTGTCTCTGGACACGTGGCGGATACCATTGGCTTGGAAAACATGCTCACCGCCACGTGTCCCCGTCAGCTGCCAAACAGAAGGTTCCATGACATTGATCTCGGATCCAATCAGCACAGCATCAACAGCAGCTTGGCATCGGGCCCACTCACCGGTCCAGAACAAACCCAGTGACCCATAAGCCGGGTTCGCAATTCTACCACATGCCTCATACATCAGCGACTTAAACACAGCTGAAAGTTTTCAATCTTTATTAATTCCTTTGACCAATTAATAAAAGGGTGAAAAATGGATAAATTAATTCAATTGTTAAAAATTGTAACGTAAGATTGAATCTGCCATTGCCAGGATCAAAAAAGAATCTAGTAAAAAGAGAGAAGCATTTTAATTTCCAATGTGTTTCTAGTTCAATTATTTTCACTAAAATAAATAAATAAATCTGATTCTGTAATTTAAATAATAAAATTGTAATAATTGAAGTCATAGAGGGGATCACATTCAAAATTTCAATCCCAGTAAATGAATTTCCAAAATGATAAAATTAAAAAAGAAAAAAAGAGAGTAAATGTAGTTATAGGTATATGGTGATGAGGACCTGGGCGAAGGTGTGGTGGAGCAGCATTGATGAGGTTGAGCAAGCCAACACGACCATAGAATTTGGCAAGGAAGAGGGTGGCGTTGGCTTGGGACTCAGGAGAGTTGATCCACTCAAGGCAGGGCCTGATGGTGCAGTCATCGCTGCAACCTTTGCGGAGAATGCGGCACCCATTGCAGCTGAGTCTCATGGTGGCTTTGTATGGAGGAGTGGTGGGTGTTGGGGAGAGAGAGTGTATTTATAAGCACATGAAGATATGGTAATAAAATGTGGTATAGTGGTTTTGCAAAGTAGTGGGCTTTTTTCTTGTTTTTGGAGGAGAAGGTTGTTTTGGCTGTATTTGGGGGTTTGATGATTGCCCTGCATGCAGAGATGAATTACAAGTTGAACCATGATGTGGGTATTTCGTGGTTGGTGAACAGAGGAGTGAGGGCAGAGAGGTAAAATGTGGGGCTTGGATAAGCTAGCTTATAAGGGAAGAAATAGTGTTGGTCGAAGAATTCAAAAATGGACATGGATGAGGTGGAGGGAGGCGTTTCTATTGTCATTCGTAACACATAAGACATTGGAACATTGGAGGAGTGAAACCGCTTCCCAATCGAAGCTTGTCCACGTAAGCGTGATATATAATATAGTAATAAAGAGAACAATAGAGCTCCCTAAAATCGGAAGCCACGCTTGCTCTATAGGAATCCAAATCACTGGTTTCTTTTTCATTTTGTACCTCTAATTAATATACTTCTTTCTTTCCTTATGAAAAGCTTTTGAGTTTTTATTTAGACTTATTACTTACCAAGTTAGGCATTTTCAGAGTATCCTGCTTAGTTGGATCTGATGTCCATTTGTCACCTCGTATTCATGATGGTCCCTTTTACAAAAATTACAATTAAAATGTTGACTTTTGAGGACTGTATTTCGGACAGACCTCCCTTGCAGAATATATACATTTGCGGCATACCCCAAGGAGTGACGTTGTAGTTTGTCTTTCAGTTTTGTTTGCTCCATGTTTAGAATATCGTGTTTTGTGTACTAGTCCATTTTCCCCTCATTTCAACGTACCAGAACAAAGGCAAAGAAAATTAATATATTATTATTTTAATAAAAAATTAAGAAAATATAATTATTTTGAATCAAATTATGAATTTATTGCCGTTAGTCCAATAAACACAACAAGTCGAGCCTCACACGGACACAACCTCTGCAAAGTCGCGCCTCATACACGTGCCACTCATCCGGTGGCAACATGTGGCACAAAAAAAATCAATAGTTTGACCATAAAATTTTTGAAAGGCCATAATTTTTGCCTGAGATATTTTTTATGGCTTTAATGTTTCTAAAGTGAATGTAAATAAGTTATCTACATTCACACCCAAAATGACGTCGTTTTGGGTTGAAAAATTAAAAAATTTGTAATGAGAAAAACTATTATAACCTGAAATAAATTATAATCACAAAAATATGATTTCTGCCTCAAAACGACGTCATTTTGAGCTCACTTTAGATAAGTTATGTACATTCACTGTATAAAAAGCGAACCCTTTTTTTATTCCACGTAACTTTTTTCAGATCTACACAATGACATCTCATTGAAGGAGATTTGATCAAAAAAATTTCGAACACCCAAGTAATAATCCATGTAATCGATTACATGAGTTCAACCTTATCATAAAACTTTGGAAGACCATAACTTTTAGCTCGGGAGTTCGAATAAAGTATTTTTTGTTATTCCACGTATTAGAAATCTACGTACTGAAAAACTCCCATAGGATTATTTGTTATTGTTGGAAAGTAAAAATTTAAATAACATCATTCACAAAGATACAATATGCCAACCAAACAAGGCACAAGGAAACATTTTTTGTGAAATTTTTTTTGACCAACAGGGATTTGCCACATGTAGCTCTGAAAAATCTGTATGGAATAAAAAAAAGAGCATTTCATTCTGATATTCGAGTCAAAAGTTATGACATTCCCAAGTTTTACGGTAACATTAAAAAAATTAATATTTTTTAACCAAATCCCCTTCAATGAGATGTCATTGCGTAGATCTCAAAAACTTACGTAGATTTAAGAAAATCACTTGATCCGGACACTCGAGTCGAAAGTTATGACCTTCCAAATTTTATGATCAAACTGTTGATTTTTTTGGGTCACGTGTCTTTACACAGGCGCGACTTGTGACGCCAGTGTGGAGCGCGACTGAATGTAATAGATCCATAAATTGATTTAAAATAATTATATTTTCATAATTTTTTATTAAAATAATAATATATTGATTTTTTTCCCCAAGAACAAACATAAAAGTTATCATGGGAGTTTTGTTTTTCAAATGAAACCTTCTCATCGCTATTTTTTTTTTTTTTTAATGTTACAATAGATAAGCGTTACACTTTCTCAAACCATTCTATGCGTGAATATATTTTCTCCATGCCATATTGTTTATTTTCATAGAAAACACAAAAGTCCTTGATTTATCATTTTATTATCTAATCATGAGTTTATGTTAAATTAGCAATTGAGTTTCACGTACATAAATTTTACCAAGAGTGCAATTTTTTTATTTTTAAATTTCTCAACAAATTCATTGATTGATCAATTAATCCAATTGAGTTGGGCAGATTGTAACAATATATATACATGTGTGAGATTATTATGTATAACAATTAAATTTAGTGAATCATAATTATACAAAGTTGGATGAAAGCATTAAATTTGAGAAATCAATGGTTAAAATTAAGGGAAAAGTTTACCAATACCCTGTGGTTTACTCCAGAATCATTTGTGCCACTGTGATTTTTTTCTTATCACCTATGTCCATGTTGTTTGTAAAAGGATATGTTTTTTAATCACATATGCTCTTGTAGTTTCTAATTTTTTACAAAGCACAAGGGCATATGTGATAGAAAAAAAAAATCACAGGGGTATAGATGATTTTGAAGCAAATCACATGAGCATTGGTGAATTTTTCCCTAAAATCAATTGTTGTACATACAGCAGCTACAGAAATAATTTTATCTCTATATATATCTACGATGCACCGACACTGACATGGGACACGACACGACACGCCGACACTTTAATTCTAAAAAATATCATATTTCAACACGTTAGGACACGTTTTGATATTAAATAATATTTTAATATATATAATAAAATTTATATTTTATAAATATAACAGCCATAATAAGTCATGTAACCAATAAGATATTCAAATTCCATAACATAAAGATAAACAAAAATAATTTTTCGAACCTTGTTAATTTTTTCTGTCAAAATTCGTAACAGAAAAAAATTGATCTATAAATTATTTTTTCATGTTTAGTTAATAAAATAAAATTTAGACCTTAAAAAAAACGTGTCGGAGCATTGACTGGTACATTGGAAAAAGTTAACCGCGTGTCGAAACGTGTCAGAGCGTTGACAACGTGTTCCGAAATGTTAATCGTGTGTCGGTGTCCGACACGCACATGTCGTGCTTTGTGTGTGTTATATATATATATATATATATGTAATATCATTATTTAAGATTTAGGCAACGACTCTCTAACTTAATAAGAGTAGGATAGGAAGTTGTTGCATATTTTCATAGCATAGTATATTAAAACAGCTATCAAAATTAACAAAATACACATTATATGAAAAATAGTTGCCTAAATTAACGGAATAGATCACGTTTATGTTTATGCAATGTTGTCGTGTTGCTAACGTTTCAACCACGTTTATTCAAGTTTTGTCTTGTAATATAAGCAACATTTATTTTTATTTTTTTGGTATTCAATACACTTTAATCTGATTCGAGCACTCTCGAACCATTGGGGGTGGTTCTCAAAACAATATTTTCTACATTCCTAGCACTTGTACTTTAATTGTGACAATGATTTTTTTGGGGCATAGTATATGAAGACAGTTGCCTAAATTAACGGAATAGGTCACGTTTAGGTTTATGCAATAGTGTCGTATTGCTAAACGTTTCAACCATTATTATTCAAATTTTGTCCTGTAATATAGGCAATTGTTAGCGGATAGTATGCGCAATGATGAACTCTAAAAATTACTTAATTTTAAACTTTAAATAATTGTTGTTGAATAAAATAAACATGGATTAACCATGCATTAGCTTCTACTATATTGTGAGGCAAAAGATACCCGAGTCACATGGTTGTATACTTGGATCTACAATCTACTCCAAGCTAACTCCAAAGACACGAGTGTGTTCAAAGCCTACCACGTGGTTATTAAAAACCATTTTCAAACTCAAATCCAAATAAGAGAAAAAAATAGAACTGGAACCTTGTCTTCGGTGTCACATGTTGGATGTTGTGGCAAGCCAGAAATAATTTGGTGTTTAAAAGGGAAAATAGTACCCCTGAAGAATTAGTCCATAAGATCAGAAGGCACGTCCACAATGTTAGTCATGCTGATTAGGTACTACTAGAAACAGGAAATTCTTATTCACTGTGGTTGAGTTAAAATTAACAGAGATGGCTCTTGTACTCAGAATGGATCAAAGAGTGGATGTGGATGAGTTATTAGAAACAGTGAGGGTAGATGGATGTTGGGTTTTACGAAGAAACTTGGTCATGGGAATGCTCTGATGGCAGAATTATGGGGAGTTCTTGTTGGCCTGGAAGTTGGCTGGAGCCATGGATTTGGCAAGTTACACATGGAGGGAGACTCAACAGTGGCTTTGAAAATGGTTGAATTGAAGAAGGTTGTGGCGATCATCATCCTCTGATCTCGCTAGTTAGAAGAATACAAGACCTTCTAAAGAATCCTTGGGAAGTTGTGATTTCTCATACATTCCGTGAAGGAAATGAGGTTGCTAATTGGTTGGCTACAAATGTAAATTATTCTAGTTGGGAGACTAAAGTTCCTATATTTGGGGGATTTGTGGAGGGAAATAAGAAAACTATTTATCGATCTTTAGCATTAGAATGTGAAAATTAATATAAATTATTTTCAAATGTGACACTATAAAAGTCTTAAATACTGATAGAATTTATTGATGGAAAATATTTCGTTAAACATAATGACGAAATTTTTGATGAAAATCATATCATGTCGAAATTATAGGGGAAATGGATTTTGGAGGACGAAATTAGAGACGGAACAAGATTATGTCATAATCACTGACATAAATTTTTGAGATAAAAAAAACCAATCAAAATTTTTGTTAAACCCTTCAAAATTCTCATTCTTCTTAAAATTAAAGTTCCTCAAACTTTTCAAGGGAAAATATTAAAAATAACCTATACCATTAGCATTAAAATATGAAAACTACGAAAATTTTTAAAAGTGACATTATGCAAAACGAAAAATATTTCAAAAATAGTGATAATTTTTTTGAATAAAATCATATACGTCAAAAAATTTACGTCAAAACTAAAGACGAAATTAGAGACGAAACCAAATTTTGCCATAATTACTGACATGAATTTTTTACAGGAAAAATTCAATCAAAATTATTGATAGAATATAAATTCCGTCGAAATTTTTTGACAAAAATATATAGACCAAAATTTTGACGAAAAACATTTCCATCAAAAATTTCAACGTAAAACATTTCCGTCAAAATTTTTTATGGAAAATATTTCCATCAAAATTTGTGACTAAAAATATTTCTGTAAAAAAATTTGACGGAAAATTTTTTTTGCAAATTTTTTTTTACATAATCTAAATTTTGGCAAAACATGTCCCTCAAAATTTTCACAAAAAACATATTCATTGGAATTTTTGATGAAAAATATTTTCTTCGAAATTTTCAACGAAACATATTTCACTCGAAAATTTGTGACAAAAAAAATTTTCATCGAAATTCTTACAGAATTCAAATTTCGTCAAAAGTTTTCGATGGAAACATTTTCATTAAATTTTTTGACAAAAAAAAAATTTCCTTCAAAAAACACATTTCCATCGAAAAAAAAATATTTCCGTCAAGTTTTTTGATAAAAAATATTTCCATTAAAATTTTCAACGGAACACATTTCTATTAAAAATGTTCGACATAAAATATTTTCGTAAAAAATTTTGTCGAAAAATATTTTGATAAAAAATTTTGACGGAAAAATATTTGGTCAAATTTCTTTACAAAATCTAAATTTCTTCGAAGTTTCGAATGAAACACTTCCATCTGAATTTTTGACAAAACAATTTTCGTCGAAATTTTTGAAACAAATTGCCATCGAAATTTTGAATGGAAAATATTTTGTCAAAAATTTTTGACGAAATTATTTTTTGGTTTTAAACATTTGATGAGGGAAATCATTTTCATCAAATCTTTTGACAGATAAAAGATTTATGTCGAAAAATTCTGAAAAAAATACGTTTTCAAAATTTTCGTCATTTGCAATGTAGAAATTTCATTGAAAGTTTGATATTGTTTAGTAGTGAGTAAAGTATATAAATGATTTTGTTAGAAATTTTAAATTTGATTTAATTTGTAAAATATATTAATTATATTATTTTAAAAAAAGGTTAAAATGGTAAAAATATCTCATTATCCCTTCATTTTTCTCCTTTACCATTTTTTAACTCCCAAACAAGGGAAGGGACTACCCTCCAATTTCCTTCTCTTCCTTCCTCTCCCTGGATCCCCTTCCCTTCCTTCCTCTCCAAACTCCCAAACAAATAGCGGGTTTTAGTAAGCTCTTCCCTTAGGAGTTGAAAAATATGGAGGAGAGGTATTGGGGATTATTACAAAATCCTCCAAAACCCTTCTCACCCTTAAAACTATATAAATTTGAATCATTTTTAAATTTGACACTATTAGAAAAGTATTATACCGGAATTTTTGAAAAAAATATTTCATCGAAAATAATGACGAAAATCATATTACGTCAAAAATAGAGATAAAAAAAATATCCGTCGAAATTAAAGAAAGAACAATATTTTGTCATAAACACTGAAATAAATTTTTGATGTAAAAAATTCAATCAAAATTCTTGATAGAATCTAAATTCTAACGAAACTTTCGACGGAAATATTTTTATCAAACTTTTCAACGAAAGATAATTCCATCGAAAATTTTGACGCAACCCATTTTCATCAAAAAAATTGACAGAATACAATTCCATCAAAAAAAAATTATGGAAAATATTTTCGTCCAAAATTTTGACGAAATATAAATTTTGTTTCCATCAGAATTTTCAACGGAAAACATTTCCAACGAAAATTTTGAAGAAAAATATTTTCTTAAAAATTTTAGACGAAAAATATTTTTGTAAAAAATTTTGACGTAAAATTATTTATTTTGTCAAAACTCTTTACGGAATCTAAATTCCATCGAAACATTCCTTCAAAAAATTTGACAAAAAAACATATCCATCGATTTTTGACAAAAAACCATTTCCATCAAAATTTTCAATAACAGTTTTTCATCGAAATTTTTTGAAGAAAAATATTTTCATAAAAATTGTTGATGAAAAATATTTTTGTAAAAAAATTTTGACGTAAAAAATATTTCGTCAAGATTCTTTAGCGAATCTAAATTTCGTCAAAAGAGTTTCAAAGAAACATTTCCCTAAAAAAAATTTTCGTTGAAACACATTTCCATTGAAAATTTTGAATGGAAAACATTGTCTCAAAAATTTTGACAAAAATCTTTTTCCATTGAAAATATATAAGAAATAATTTTCGTCAAAACTTTTGACGGAAATGAAATTCCTACAAAAAATTCGAAGGGATAAAAAATTTGGTCGCCTTTCAACGAAATGTATTATGATGAAAAAATACATTTTCGATGGAATTTTCATCGTTTGCAAAATGGAAATTTTGTCGAGAATATGATCTTTTTTAGTAATGTGAAAATACGTAAATAATTTTGTTACAAAGTTTAAATTTTATTTTATTTGTAAAATAGAATATTATATAATTTTAAAAAAAAGTTAAAATGGTAAAAATATCTAATTAACTTTTTATTTTTTCTTCCTTTCAATATTCTTCCCTTACTTCCTCTCCTTCTTCTTTGGATTCCTTTCTTTTCCTTTACCTTCGAACTCCGAAACAAAATCTAACCGTATGATTTGGCTCCATGACTTTTGAAGCATCTTCCGGCATCTCCTCGTCCATGTGAGCATCGCCACATTATTTTCCTTTGCCTTTTTTACACTCCTTTCCAGAAGATCTACGACTTCCTCTCTCTCGAGTTCTCTCCTGGTGCGGTAGAAGAGAATTGGTTTATCTACGTAAAAAGAGAGAACGGGTTTTGTGGAGAAAGAGTTGTTATTAGAGACAAAGACCAAAACGTACTAACTGAGGGTGTATGGGCCATATCCTTAAACTTGAGTCTCAAACTACAACACGCAAGTGCTGCCAAAAATGGGCCTGCAATTTGCATCGGACATACACTTCTTTAGTATTTTTCTAGAGGGTGATTTGTTTAGATGTGATTTCTTCCTTGTTCTTAACTAAATAGGGTGACACTTATTTTCGTCTCATAATAGAGGATTATACGTTTATTATTTCCTTTTTTATATGTATCGGGATTGAGACACACACACACACATACATATCATAAATATTTTTTATGCAATTTTTTTAGTTTATTTCAATCCATACATTATACATCGATAAAAAGGGGTTAAATACTAGAACATTTAAAATATCTATTTTTAAATGAAAAATATTAAAAAAATTAAAGTCGAGAATAATTCATGGCCAAATTTAGAAATTAAGAAATATATATTTGTTAACAAATCCAAAATGTGAACTTCATATTTAACAGCCAATCAAGTTAATATTTCAAACTGAGCTTGATATGCATGCCAACGCATTGTCAACAGGGTGGGGGAATTAATAGAAAACAGTTTATTCCTAAATTTGAAAAGACAAATTACATATAATAATTGATAGCTAATTATAATTTTGCCTCCTAATCTGGAACGACACATTGAACCATGAATACCTGGAATGGCTCTAAACGTGGGGGGAAAACACAAAAAGAAACCACATATTATTAGCAGGCTCACAACTCAAATTCTTCTTCCACTTCATGTTGATACCACGTCAACGCTATCTAATGTAACACAAAAATAAATAGGGGTGAAAATAGCATATACCATCTCTAACTCGGGCAATGGATGCTACCAATGGTGGTGGAAAAGCCCTTTACAATCCCAGCTTATTTTTAATGTTAATCTTTGTTCCCTTCACCATAGCTTCGAATTCCGTTTGGAATGATTTGCTTCATCCAAAACTAAGAGTTAAAATAACGTCCAAAATACCAGGTGGGCTTGTGCGTGTTAAATGCATATCAAACGAGGACGACATCAAAGGGGGATACTTGAATTCTTCTAACACGAAGCCTTTCATATTCGACGTTGACCTCAAGCTTCTAACAACGATAAGATACAATTGCTTGTTGACACAGGGTGGTAAAGAAATTGGGCAGTTTTTGGGGTTTCGGAGTGGTTCTTATTGCGAGAAGGGTTGTACCTGGGAAGTTTACCGACATTATGCCCTGCGATTATCTTA
The DNA here is from genome assembly GCA_032173675.1 of Gastrolobium villosum. NCBI lineage: Eukaryota > Viridiplantae > Streptophyta > Magnoliopsida > Fabales > Fabaceae > Gastrolobium > Gastrolobium villosum. The sequence goes on from JAVKPL010000597.1 coordinate 75,783, forward strand.
CCATGGTTTTGTAAATCAAACATACAAGCCTATAGGAAGCCCTGATGATCACACTTATGACTTTTCCTAACGTTGTCTTGTGTAAATATCTTATGGGAAATGGGAAGGTTTTAGAGGTAAATCAATAGCTCCTACGTATGTTATCGTGTAGATGTACATAGCAATGATTGTTTGCATCAGTTTTAAGGTTTCATCAATATTTTATTTTTACTTTAGAAAAGTTGAAAATTTGTGCAATGAAATTAACATGGCACTGATTATATTTCATATTATATTGAATTCTGTAGCAACTAAAATTGATATGGTGTAGTGAAATTGAATACTTTTATGATCCTAAAACAATTACGAAAATCAATTCTAACATATAATAAGGATTGTAATAGCTATTGGAATAAATTTACTGTAAATTAACATTGCATTTATTTACAAAAGTGCATATTTACTCTATCCCAACATGTGAATACTTATATAGGCCAAATTAAGAGCTACTTGTGCCTGTTTAAGTAATTGACTTTTTTTTTTTTTTTGGTAAAAGGAAGTAATTGACTTTACTAATAAATCATATGTTACATTTAGCTTTTTCTCCTTGGTTTAAGAATTTATGTTTAGTTCTTGTTTGACCGGATTTATTTTTAGCTTCACTTTTTGTTTAAAAGGAGAATCCAGACCAAACAATATTTTATATATAGAAGCTCTTTTAAAAAAACAAAAAACAAAAAACAAAACAAAACTTTTTTCTAATGAGAAAAATAACAAAAAAAGCTTCTTATCACAAGCTTTTGATGAAATAAATCTTTGGTACTACTGTTGCACTTAGATTCATGCATCCAATCAATGCGAGCATTACACATCAAATGAGAGAGAAAAATTTGACAGGGGAAAGAGAACTTTGACTGATATATATATTTTCATTGGTGCGATAAATCTTTAATTTGGTATAACTGTTGTACCCAACTAGCTATAACTTTTTTTCATTTTTAGAAAAAAAAATTAACACTTTTCAAAAAAATTTAAATTTATTTTTCCTACCATGTTGTATTTTTTTTTCCAAAAATGAAAAAAAGTTGTACACAATAGGATACAACAATTGTAGCAAAAGATTTATTCTCGTTGGTAGAAGCGCCCAATCTTTTGTGTGTAGCACTAAAAATTTATTCAATTTTTCATATCAACATGGTCGAACACAAATGACCAATAAGTCTAAATATCCATTCAGCGCCACTTCAAGACCTACCATATCTCATTGACGACGCATGACACATGACAGCGGCAGTTCCATCCTTTGACGACTTCGCTTACACTTCAGCGTCTCGAACTAGTTCCTGTGCACGCGAGTGTGCATCTGAAGTGAACTCTTTCATTCACATCTTGCATAAATGAATGTGTTATGCTCCACAAGCAATTCCATGGCATTGAGCTCAACAATTTCACAATGGTTATCACAGTCTTCTACATCGTCTCCTTCTGCAAGCTCGAATTTCAAATTGAGCAGCTGTTTGGCCTTGTCGGTGGCGGAGAATTCGAGGCTTCTTTGGATGCACAGGCTTAGTTATTTCTTCAAAAAATCTTCTGGTGTACGAGTTATCTTATTTTTTATATTTGTTTGTTTCCATATGAGGTTAGCTAGAATTATAATAAGAAGAGGATATTTTAACTACCAAAATCTCCTACTACCAACTCACTATTTATCTAATCACCATTGGATCAATATTTTTTCTTTTTTCAAAAACTTTTTAGCATTCTCTCTTTGATTCAATGGTGATTAGATAGGTAGTGAGTTGGTATATAGTAGGAGATTTTGGTAGTAAGAATATCTCTTCTCTTATAATAAACAATAGGGAGTTACTAATCTCATGATAATTGAGATAGTTCTCTTATGTGTGTGAGATAAATATGTAGGGTCCACAATTTAAAATAAAATGAAAAATGAAAGAAAAAAATTGACACAAAATTCGATTAATGTATGACAGGATTCCAACAAAATAAGAAAAATATTTCCCACAATGAGCACAAAGTCTTAGTTTAAACAAGATTTTGATCCCTATAGTTTTTATTATACCTTTTTGGTTTGTATGGGTCCCTATGATTTCATCCTATTAAGGTTTTCGTCGCTTGGGGACCAATAGCTTAGTTATTGAATCAAATTATAGAGGTCAATATCTTAATGAGAAGAAACTATAAGGACTAAAAGCCAAATACGTGGAAAATATTAAATCCGGGACCGTGGCTCTGGTCCTTCGGTTGTCATTTTCTCTCTGCCTCTCAGACATGACTAAGTTTTAGAAATTAGCGATCTGCCTAGTTTGTTCATACATGCACTGATATTGATGACTCTATTGAGACTTTGACTAGTGTGCCATGATTTCCAATATTATTTAACTAAATATCATGGGGTTGGAAAAATTTGCCAAATTGTCATGGCTCCAAATTTAATGGCTTTGATTGCTTCTTGTTGACACACACCACAAAATTTTGTTGCCAAATTTTTTTAAGTCCAGATAATTTTTTAATTTCTGACTTTTTAATATTTTGTGTACGGTTAAGGGGAAGAAATAATAAATATAAAATAGAGTAGGTTGTAAAGTTGAGAGTAATGCATTTGGGATATATTATATTTCTTTCCAAAATTGAAGGCTAAATATAATAAACAATACATAAATTAAAAATATTATATAATTGGCATGTTGCTATGAGATCCCGTGTCTCGTGTTTGTGTCAGTGCAACATGATTCGGACATCCGAGCAAGAAGTTATGGCTTTCTGAAAATGAGTTTGCCTTGTTCTGCCAAGGGGTGTGGTGGATATATTAGGGAAATTATATAGTCACTGACTTTGTGTTACGGTTAAGGGGAAGAAATAATAAATATAAAATAGAGTAGGTTGTAAAGTTGAGAGTAATGCAGCTGCAAAGGCAACTGAATAAAATGGTAATTGCTATGAGTTTTTAGGAGTGTAAAGAAAGTTGTAAGGGGTGTTGGATATATTAACTATATAGTCCAATAGTATCTTCACATACCCCAATAGGTGAAAGCATGTTTATTTGGGCCCATATGGGCTGGAGCCCAATATCTTGCATTATCTCTAGGGTTTCCTAAGCTGGAGGTAACACTGTTGAGCATTCCAAATTTGATGTCTCTTGGTGTAATACTTCAAGAACCTCTAAACATTTCTCTGTCAAACTCATTACCTCCAACAATCTTGAAGTATTAGCTTTGTGTGTCAGATTTGAGCGAGTAAGGTGTCTATTCGAAGATTTCATCAAATGAAACTTATATTTTAAATCGCTTTCGCAATTTGACAAGAGGATTTTCTAGGGTCTGAGTATGAAGATACTGCAACGACAACCTTTTGGTCCAGAACCCAAAAAATTTAGCCATTTTCAAGAAGTGAAATCTACTGTGCTTTGTTCTACTCATCGAGACGATCGTTTTGAGTGGTCACTTGCCTTAAATGGAGATCGAATGAAGGAGACATGGCGATCTGAAGTTTTCAATACAATTTCCTACGAATTTTAATAGTCGAAAAATATTCCGGTGAGTTTCCGGCAACAGGAATAGTCCACCGTAAGGTTTTTGGGCACTCTGAATCTGTTTTAGGAGTCTATTTTGGAAAATTTGAGAGCAATTTGATGAAATTAGAGTCTTTGAAGACCGTGGACTACAAAATGCACTCTTTCTAACTTTTAGCTCCGATTAAAATTGACTAAACATAGTTCCTATGATATTATAAAGCTGCAATCATTTGATGTTATTGAATTTTATGGTTGAAAGTTACGTGTTCAATTTGGCACAAAAGAACGTGAAATATTCCATAATGTATTAAATGATTTTGCATCTACCATTAAAAAATGTGGATGAATATCAATAGAACGGATTTGGATATTTTTGTAGGGATTACTTGTTAAATTCTCTAAATCTTCATCTAGCTATGACTTATAGTGAATATAAAACGAAGAAAAAGATATGAAATCACTTCAATGCTTAGTTCCAAAAACCATAGAGGCTCTCCAAAACTCTCATAGCAGAGAAGTTCTTTCAATTCAGATTTAATACGAATTCAGTTAATTAAACTTAAGAACATAAGGAACAAGCTAAAAAATGATAAATCTGATATCTCTGATAATCTTTTTGTTAGTCTTGTGTTGAGTAAACTACTTGCTGAATGGAGTTCTTTCAAGACTAAGATGCACAGACTGAAAGAATAGAGTGAAATGGATGAATTAAAGAGGTTTATTTATATTGAGGATCAAAACTATTCTAGGAAGAGTTTGAAACAAATAGGACAACAAAAATTAGTTGTCTACTTAGTTTCATATTCCAAAAAACCTCAGAAGAAGTCCAAGACTTCAAAAGGTAAATCTTCTTCATAGTTAAAGGCCAAAAGGACTATCTTCAAAAGAAGAAGAAGGACAAGTGCCATAATTACGGAAAGTGAGATCACTAGGCAACAGAGTGTAAGCTACCAAATAAGTTAAATAATAACACACCACAAAATGAGGCTAATATATTAACTAATGAATCTGAGCCTCAAGCTTTCATTGGAATGATGGAGAATGGAATGGCTAGTGTATCTTTTGAATGGTGGTTGGAGAGTGGTGCAACCTGTTATGCTACAAATGATAGGAATTTACTCATTGAGCTCATAGAAGTGAAAGACGCCATGGAAAAAAATTACAATTGTGGCAAGACAGATGTGACACATGTTGAAACTGAAAATTTGATGCTTTCTTTAGATAAATTACTAACTCTAAAACAAGTTAAAGTAATACCTTTACTTAAAAAGAATTTGATTTCTATGAATTTCCTTAATAAAGCTGATATGCCTTTTTCAACTATGAATGATAGAGTAACTTTATCTATTAACTCATATTATTTTGGTTGAGCATTCATGGTTAATGGTATGCATAGGTTGAGTTTAGATACTAAGAGCATAAACCATGTGAGTTCGACTTTGATTGATCCAAAGTTGTTACATAATAGACTTGGTCATATGAACTACAAGAAAATGCAATATCTAGCTAAAACTAATAATATTCCATTGGATGCCTCTATTTGATTTGACAAATGTGAAGTATGTGCACAAACTAACATCACTAGAAAACCTTTTAAGTCTGTTTCTAAAAGCATATAACTTCTTAAGCTGATACATTCTAACCTTTGTGACTTTAGAAATTATGTTACTATTGGTGGTTAGAAGTACTCAATAATATTTATAGATAATTTTTCTAGATATTGTCATGTCAGTTTGTTGAAATAGAAAGACGAAGCTTTTGAAAAGTTTAGGACTTTTAAGTCAAAAGTAGAAAATCAACTCAACTTGAAAATTAAGATGTTTAAGAATGATAGAGGAGGAGAATACACAATGACAGAGTTCAGGGAATTTGTGCTAGGTATTGCCATTAAAGCCCAAATATACGTTAGGTATTACCATTAAAGTGATAATGATGTGTAACCCATTAAACCCAATTATTCACGGACATAAACAAGCTTAGACCTTCTTAAACTCTTTAATTGGGTCTAACTCATCTAATGACCATATAGAGCACTAACAAAGCTTTATGGCCCAAGAACTACCCGAATTGATCAACTAATTTAGATTTTGTGTGAATTCATTCTTTCATCTTGTCACCACCTTTTATTTCAAAAAATAGCATAGATTCTTTGGTGACAAAAAGAAGCTTTGCCATGACATAGAATCTTTCTTTATTCACTCCAAGATAGGTCCATGAATTTTATGATTTCTTACTATACATAGATTCTCAACTTCTATGGAAGTAACCCAAGTCCCACCAATTTTGTAGATAAGTAATTCCTTATAGAGGATGGTGAATTCCTTCAGCTTGTTCATCCACACTCGTTCCCTTAGATCATACCCGTAACTATAGTGGTCTCCCCATTTTTCAAGCAGATAGAGTTGTACCTCCTAAAGCATGACCCTTCAAACACGTGTGCGATAACAACCACAAGTTTAAGGATGATCCACACTATTAAACTATGAGAAACATTACATATCAAATGATACTTATATAAAGTTGAATCAGTTGATGATACCTCAACCTCGAGGACAAGTTTGTTCTGAAGGACAATGAAATGTAGCACTTTAGATTCATTATTATTCCCTTATCCTAATTTTTAGTTATTAAATTAGTTTATCTTTATCTTTATTGTTTAGAATTAGTAACTTTATCTTTTCTGCGTTTTCTAATTCAAATTAGGATTTGATTCTCTTTAGAATATCATTTGTAATATGTTATATAATCTAACTTTGTTAACAATTAATGGAGGAAAAATCACATTAGGGAAGAAAGAAAAATAGTTCAAGTCTCTCTCCCAATATTTCTATCTCGTTCCTAGTCTTCTCTTAGTCTAAATCCTTTATATCTCCAATCTTTCTAATTCTATTCCTTACAGGATAGAAAAATTCGAGATAGAGAGGATTAAGAGGAAGATAAGACTAGGAATGAGATAGAAATGTTGGGAGAGAGTAACTATTTTCTTCTTCTTCCCATATGTGATTGTTCCTCTATTATTTATTAACGAACTTGGGTTACATTATATAACCAATTGAAATTGAGATAATTGCTAAAAATTTGGTTTAGACCGGTTCGTTCAACCTGTGAACCATTCATGTGACCAGACTGAGTGACATATAAGATCAAGCAAGTAAGAGAACCGATTTGACTATCAATTTTCGCAAAATTTGGCTATATTGGCAAAACCACCAGTTCATAAATTAAGGGAGGTATGAATGAGATTCTTGTCATGATTGAGCGTGATGCAAATGGCAATAGACGTTTTGAGAGAATGGAACTAACATCAATCTTGATCTTATTCTTACCATCCTCATGAAAGATGAGAAAAATCCAAGTTAATGAAATGCTTGAAGTATCATTCCAGCTTTTCTGAGAAAAAAAAACCCTTTGCCTCAATCAACTTTGCATATACCTTGATACTCAACACCTTCAAAATGTTGATTGTCTCTGAGGATAGAATCATCTTTAGTTTACCTCTTTCTTTCTCTTTACCTTTTTGTGTAACAAAGAAAGCATGTTAGATTTTTCCTTTTTGTGTAACAAAGAAAGCATGTTAGATTATAGAAATTCAAAAAAAGAAAAGGTTGTGTTGCATTGAGTTTTTAGTTCCAACTGTTAGATTCATTACATAAACCATTTTATTGAGTTTAATATAAATAAATATGTTTTTTTGCAAAATTTATGAATGTTACAAGTTTATATTCATTTTTTGTTAAATTATTGAATATTAAATATAATATACACTACATAAATTAAAAATATTATTTAATATCAAAACGTGTCCTAACGTGTCGAAATCTAACATTTTTTAGAATTAACGTTCGGAGTGTCCGTATCACGTGTGTGACAGGTGGGTGTGTAACATGGGCTTTGGACCTTAAGTCAATATTGTGATTAGTTTTTTATACACCTTTTCCTAAATAGAATTTTCTCTTCCCATGGAAAAAAGAATAACAAATTTATGAAATAAGCTCCAAATTTAACATAGAAATTTGTTAAATTATTTTATGTTGAATTTTAATTTTTTTCAAAATTTGAGTATTGACTATAGACCTATATATACGGTTCAAGTGATTCAACTTATGACTAGGGGTGTAAATACGCTAGGCTAAGCTAAGCTTTGGCTTAAATAGGTCATATCTATGTAAAAAAAAAAAAAAAAAACATAAGCCTGGTTCTGGCATGTTAGCATGTAAGCCTAAATTACCAGTCTGGTCTGACCTATATTTAAAAAATAAAAGTCTTGACTTAAGTCTGTAAGCTTGTTTAAGTCTATTAAACATTCAATAAATTAAAAAAATAACTAAACTAATATTACTTTATTATTTAAAAAATTCAATATAATAATTTTATTTAAAATAAATAATATGCTATAGGCCGGCCTGTAGGCTTATAGGCCTGACATGTACAAAAAAAAAGTCTATAGTCTGCTTTCTAAATAGCTTTTTTTGGCCTATTCTATTTGACTATTTGTAATAGGTCAAGTCTAACCTAATATAGACTAAGTTGAATGTCCCTCTAGGCCAACCTAGCTCATTTACATCCCTACATGTGACTTAACGGTTGAATCAATAATCCAATGACTCAATACTCCTACCCGACTTGATCTGAATTTGATAACATTGATTGAAATACTAAAAACAAATAAAATTCTAATTTAAATTAGAAATGACAAATAAGTAAAGTAACTAATTTTAAACAACTAAGATAAGTCTGAATATGTTATCTAAAAAAAAAAAAAGATAAGTCTGAATAAATGATAAAATCCTTATTTTAAACAAATATGATAAAGATAAACTAATTTAATAATTAACAACAGTGATAAATCTGAAATTGCTACACCCAGTAATGATTAAAACAATAATGAGCATAAAAAACAACAGAAAATTATGGAAGAAATAGAATGAGGAAAAATTGCAAGTAAAAGAAAAACCTAGTACTGGTCCTTGAGGAGAAGGAACTAAACTGGGCCAAAGTGCATCGATGAGCTCAATTGTCCTAATAAGCAGAACGGTTAATGAGATTCAATTTGATGCCGAATCCAAAAAACTAGAAGACAAAGGAGCAGACTAGGACACACTGCCAACATTTTCATAATACATGGTTCTTTCCCATATCGATTTCTCTGCCCCCTTTCACTCTCATACGCTAGTCCCTCTCATATGCACCCAAAATACCAGAATACGAGAACCCTTTGTTCTTTTCTTTGGGTTGCAACATACCACCAACAGATAAATCAAAGCTCACACTATAAATGGAACAAAAAGTTTATCAAAATTTCCAGTCATTGAATTCAACCAAATTAAACTTTTTTCCTTTCTTGGCCTTTTTACGTGATGTGTACAAACTTTTGCTAGGAGACACAAAGGTAAATTATAAAAAAGCTGATGACCAGTTTTCTATAAAGATATAACACGGTAATTTACAAGGACTAAAGTCCACCTAACATTCAAATACTTAACACTAAAACTTCAGTTGTTTAATTATATGTACAATGAACAAATTTTTTTTTTAATCTTTCCTTAGGATAGTTTTCCTTCTTGGACAGTATGGACCAAGTTGATTAAAATTTTAATCATAATACCAATTAAAGATGATCCCAAATTATTATTTAATTGGTTACATACTTGTAATGTTACATAGCTTATCATTATTTATTCAAACTTGATATTATATATTTGATGTATGTATACATATTGCCTAGTAACCCCAAAATAAAAAACCTTGAGGCATGCATGATATGATAAATGAACATGCAATGCAGGCAATTCAATCACTAGAACCATATGCAAAGAGAATAGCTTGTAAATCCACTCCTTGTACATGATAAACCGACAGAAAGTTAATCAGAATTAAAAATTGAAGCAGTTCTTCCAGCCATATCTATTACTAAGACCGGTTGTCATCTATACGATGATTTCATAACAAGGCAATTCGTCTAACTTACAGGATTAAGAAAGTGAATTTTAACTTATCTTTTGCCATGACTCTACTTTTCAAGCCGAAGAATATTTTAAAAGAAAATCATATTCAGACCAAGTTGTCGCAAGTCGCAGAGAAATTAATGGACTTTTCGATTGGTATTGGCAAATGAATATTGCCTATAAATGTCCATGAAAACCAACGCATAAGATTTTTTTTTTAAAAAAAAAAACTACTATTATATTATTGGAGATAAATTTTCTTTCCTACGTATTTATCAATTTCCGTATAATTCTTTTTTTTATTTTTATAAATAAGTGAGTCTCACCTATGGTTGTGTCTATGGTAGGAGAGTGCTAGCTACTCTCCTAAAATATAAAATTAATAAATTCCTTTTTTATAAGAAAAAAATGTCCGATTAGTATCCAAATCCGATCTTTGTCATTTTTATTTTATTTTATTTTTTGAAATAAGAGAATAATTATGGAGATATGAACAAACAATCCCCAATCTGCTACGGAAGTGAAAGGAAAAATTAATGTAAGAAAACAAGATGAAAAAAGTTACCAAATTAAAAGGATCATGACCCCAGAATGCATTGTATACTGTGCACTGTAAAGGAAATTATCTCTTTTTTTTTTTGAAATTATCTTTTAACACTTTTGATCTACCATCAAACTCTTGTCACTGACAGTGAGGGAAGCAAAGTACTATTATTTCTGCATTTGCAAAAAAGATGGGAAAATAGTTGCTTTGATATTGTGATAGCCAGGTACAACTGAAAAGGCCTGAATCCCTGCTTTTCTTATTACACATATCTGCCAGTCTTTTTTAGCTTCTCCTTCTCAGATCTCCCAAAAAAAAGACAAAATAAATCAAAGGATCCAAGTAGCACAGTAATACTCCCAACAGAGATTTTATGTAGCAATAAAAAAATTCTCACCGAAAGATTCACTCTAATAATGAACTTCCCTGACCAGCTTCTATACACTAGCATAATAATCCTGATGATGATCACCTGGATCCTTATAAAAAAAAATTAAAAAAAACTTCTATATATATAAAATTTAAATTACCAAAATACCTGCGGTTTTCTCTCATATTCTACAATATGCAGATATAATCCTAGATAGAAAATGATGAGAAAAACGTGGATATTTTGGTTGAGCTTCAACCAAAATAGATATAAACTAATTAATAAAAAAACAACATTGAAAAGAGAGAGTAATATAGAGGAAATGAATTGGAGTGGGAATTCTACTTGTTAATTATGGAGAGGATCAGGGCAACTGGGAACTCTTCTTTTTCTTTCATCAAATCCCTTTTGGGTTGCGTTGCTTAGAACAAAAGTCCTTCCAATAAAGTACTTATGAAACAGATCCTCCTTACCCTTCTTATCCCCAATGTCGTGGCTAAATTTCACTTTGGCCACTTCATTCGATGGGAATACACGAATGGCCCCAACTTGGCATGAGTGGCAGAAGACCCATAATTGCAACACCGTGACCACCAGAAGCACCACCACAGAGAGGTAGAGGAGCCTCCTGCTACAAGCAAACCACATGGCCAGAGAAGAACCCACATAAAATTTGAGCCCTTTTTTTTTTTTGTTATTCCAACACTCCCAAACACAAACTTGTTCAGATTATTAAACGAAGGAGAAAAGAACAAAATGGGGGACTTGGAGTTTGATGATGTTGGTTAATTGGTGTGTTGTGTCTCTGTCTGTGAGAGTGTGAAGTGGTAATGTTATGTGTGGGAGGTTTTCATTCATAGGGTAAGGGTGTGACTTCAAAGAGAGTCAATTTACTGCTATCATTTTTTCATGAGAGAGAGAGAGAGAGAGATGGAGAGATGGAGCCTCGGTCGTGGCCACCCGACACTGGCCCACGTGAAGGTAAACGCGCACTGCACGGTAATACCATTCATTATATATATTAATTTTCAGAAATTATTAGGTCCTTCCCATATCAAGCTATCACTGTCGCTTTTAAAAACAAATTATTGTTAATCATAGCGCGTTATTAGGATATTATTAGTATTAATGTCTGGAAGATTAAAATAATATATTAAGTAATTATTAGCTACTAAGGAGAATTGAGTCAACACCATTTTTAATCTTTTATTTATCGTGATTCGGTCGTATCCACCAATTTTGACTTATATTTAAAAAAAATTAGAGATATAATATAAAATTATTAATGAACTTGCATTTAATAACTTGAATTTTTAGGTTGAATTAGTTTTTTATATGGTATCCAAGCCTCCATGATAATAAGATCATGAGTTCAATCCATACCGGAATCATGTTAGAGAAATATAAAAATCATTGATAGGCCTTCACTTACCAACTTAAACTTCTAAGTGAGATGGTTGTTCAAAGATAGTATAAGAGCTAAGTGTTGATAGGCTTTGTACCAAATATTTGTAGATGAGGGTAGTTAATGTTCGGGTTTGTCAACATTCCAAAGCCATGATGAGGAGTCAATATCTTGATAAGCGAGGTTAAGCCTTGATTAGGGTGTAAATGGGCTGGGCTGTGCTTTGGCATTTCTGATCCAAGCCTACGTAAAAAAAATCAGCCTATCTAGCTTATTGAAGGCTTTATTTGTAGGCTAAGTCCGACATATTTTAAAAATAATAAAGTCTGTCATGGCCTACAGGCCTTGTAGGCCTCCCACTGTATATACTAAGCAAAGAAAATAATTGTATAGAGTAAAGAAAGTTCCATTCATACATGCACTAGTACTTCTCATAAGAAAAAAAATGAGAAACAAGAAAAAGTCAACATAATACCCCAGACGAATCCGAGAGTGAGAAGCGACGGTGCACATAAAAATTAGGGTTGGTATTGGTACTTTGCCACATAAAATAAATATTATTATTTTATTTTATTTTAATAAATTAAATGGGCCAACCTACAAGACTTTAGGCCAGGCTTGACAAAAGTGACCTATGGACTATCTGTTAAAAATGTTTTCTTATAAGCCGAAGCCTATTCTACATTCTCGAAAAGGCGGGCTAGCCCAGGCTCAATGTAGGCCGGGTTAGTACAGACTCAATGTAGGCCGGGCTGTATGTTGGGCTGGCCAGCATGGCCCATTTACACCCTTAGCCTTGATGTAACCCCTTGAATATCTGAAGAAGCCTCCTCTTGAGGGGGAGCAAATGTGGGCCTGAGACTCCCGGTTGAGGGAGAGAATGTTGGGATGTAAATCCAAGTGTGAGTAGTGAAGTCTCACATTGGTTAGAAATGTGCTAAGAACCATATAAATAGAAGGACTCATAAATTCAATGCATTAGGGAGTGTTTGGAGAGGAGAAATTTATTTTAACCCGTTAATCATGATTACAAAGAATATGTGGGAAAGTGAATTTTTCCGGAACGAGACCAAAAAATTATTTGATAGATAAAAATATTATTGAAAATATTGGCTCAAGCTTACTAATTTTATATTTTGTTGATTGTTAAATATTATTCTGAATGTCAAATTTTCGCAACTTCGAGATTCCAATAATATCATCATCCTGGTGGTATTATTAGATGTCATTTTGCTATACAATTTATTCACAAATGAGAATTATGAGAAAATTAGATTTCCGTAAAAAATTTCAAAAAATTTCTACCAAATATGAGTAAATAAAATTCTCAATACCAATTATCCAGAAATCCAAAAAAAGTCCATGGAATGTACCAAACACCCCCTATAAGGATTTGGACTTATGCAGGCTAGGAAGTATTGGACTCAAAGATACCTGACGAGTAAGAATAACCTCAACAATACTTTACTATCAAGAAGTAGCCTCAATCTTTGTATATAAAAATCAAATAAAAATTTGTAAAAAAAAAATTCTCTAATTAAATAATGTGAATGTTTAAATAAATAAATAAATAAATAAAGTATAATGGCAATCTGAATGTGATATATTAAAGGGAAAATATTTTCTCATGTTACATGCGAATTGAATTTTTATGTTGTGATCCTTCGATTTGCGTGCAATTTTTTATTTTATTTTTAATAAATATGGAACCTACCACTAGTTGAGTCACAACATGAGAATTGAATTCTCATGTAACATGAGAAAATCAAATCCCTATATTAAAATTCTAAATGCTTTTTATCCAAACATTACGTTAAAAAATAACTTTTACATATCCTTTTTTAGTAATTTTGTATATAAAAAGTTTTGTTTTTTTTTAACATCCACACGACTTTTTAATATATATTTTTTTTTTAAAATTATACATCTAAATGTAAAATAATTTTATCTTTTTTAAATTCTTTTATTTAAAAAAATCAATACATAAAACCTCTTTTAAAAACCCTATCCAAACGACCCGTATAATTTCAAATAAGTAATATTGAAAACAATATGTGGGCTTAGTTAAAAAAAATGGAAAGTGATTTTTTCCTTAATAACGTGACACCTTCTTATTAATTAATACTAGAAAAGGTTTCAAAATATTAGTAAATTAAATTAAAACTTTTAAAATTTTAATTTTATGTTACATATAGGAGCAGTGTTGATGAGAAAAAAGCTAAAAGGACTTTATTAGTAGAGTGCGCTTATAGATACCTTCTTAAATCAGTGAAACTTTAATAAGAATGTGAGAGAAGGAATATAGTATGACTGCAAAAGTAGAGAAATTAAAATAAATATTCAGAAAATCACGTTAAATATACAACAAGGAAATGTAATAATGTATTTGACTTGACTTTTGACCAAAATTATATTAGGTTTGAGAGAGGGAAGTAGAAAAAAGATATATGAAAAGACTAATTTAATAAGATTCGGATATTTCATGTTAAAAAAAATATATGATATGATCACGTAAAAACATAATTATACAAAGATAAATTAATCGTAATAGAAAAAGCGAAAAAAATATTAAAATAGTTAGAACCGTTAATTCACTTTTTCTATAATTATGATCTTTCTACATGATCATGACATATAATCCATTTCCAATTTAATATAGGGTAAAGTGTATGTTATTTTAAATATGAAAAGTTGTGTCATTTTAAGAGAGAAAAAATTAGATAAAGGATGAAAGAGAATTGACAAAAAAATAAAGACGCGAGTCTCATCTATTTATGAGAGTAAAATAACACAATTTTTTTCCAATAATATATAAATAAATAGAAAGTACATAATGGAAACACGAACAGTGGGCCGCGAATCGCGCAATTGCGTTGTGTTTGTGACAATGCGTTGAGCCTTTGACCTACGTAAGAAGATGTCGCCTTTTGTTACTGCGATTCCATTGCCGACCATAGTACCATGTTGGGTTCAATTACCAAATTTTGATGCATTCTTGTGAACCCATACATTCATTCATGTTGCGAATAGGAGAGGAAAAGAATAAAATTCTGATTCAATAATATTAAAAATAAGTAAATAAAGTAGGGGGAAAAATAAAAATAAAAATAAAAAATATTCTATCTCATTTTTTTAACTCAACCCAATCGCATGGTTACTCTTGATATTTTTAGCTTTATTGGTTTATTTATTTCAATATAATAATGGTTCTGGAATTGAAATCTATATATTTATACAAACTTTTCAAGCCCTCATCACAGTCTCCGAAATTCCTAATATATTATTGGCATATATACCTACATCCGCCCTATAAAAATACAACACTTCGATTGACATCAGTGGCGGCTCTAGCAAAAAAAAAATTATATCTGTACATTTGGAGTGGGGGTTCGGGGCAGCACCCTCGAAGATTTTTTTTAAAGAAAATTTTAAATGTATTAAAAAGTATATATAAATAAGAAAAGAAAAGAAAACTTTAACTTAACATAAAAAAATAATCAAGAGTCAATTAAGTTGTTACAATAGAACGATCACAAAAGCATTCTTCGATTTTTCATTCCTTAAAAATATTGCATTATATCTTCATCATCAATCTTATCAAATATATCACGTTTAACATAAGTTAGCATGCATACGTTAAACCAATCATCACTTATCCGATTGCGCAACTTATCCTTAACAAAAGTCATTGCAGAAAAAATTCGTCAACACTAGCGGTTGCTACTGGTAGAACGAGTGCCAACTTTATCAACAAATAGACCAATGGATAATTAAAGTTTTGGAGAATCATGATCCACTTTTTGCTTCCACTTTAAAAGTAAAGCTTTGGAGAATCGACCAAGGTTTTAAAGAAGTAATCGATAATGATAATTAAAGAATAAATAAATACCAAAAAAAGACATTTGTAAAATATAATATAATTGTAGGGGTTAATTGATCAAAAACCCATGCAGCTCTGTCTATGTCTATTTGATCCAAAGTTGACCACTTTTTCTTCACAAAAAAACGTGAAAAATCTCGTATGATTCTCCTCCACTTGATAAGATTGAATTTCAGGAATCATTGATGTCTATTAAGGTTTGGAGCTAATAAAGTTTATGTTTCAAAAAAAGAAGAGACAAAGCAATGGGTAGGGTTTAAGCTTTAAGATTTTAATTATAGTTGGTTGGGTTAGACCCATTTTAGTTAAAATCCCGATTTAAATATGTGATTTTATGATATTTTTAATCAAAACGATTTCATCAAAATTCCAAACACTTTTACGATTTTTGTTTACGTTAGGATTTTACGTTTTACGATTTTTTATCATCCTTATGATTTTAGGTAAGATCCCGATTTTAACTACCATGGTTAGGCTTATGTTTACTTATTTTTTTCTTTTCAATCTTCCTAAATCTTTTCTTTACTTGATCTAAATTACTCAACCTTTGAAAAAAAAAAATTCTCAAACTTTTGTGTCTTGCAGACAATGGCGAGTGTTTGTGTCCGCCATTGATTGAGATGTTTCCCCAAAAGAGAAAAAAAATTATACATATATATTCTCGGGATATATAGTTTATAATTTTATTCTGAATGAGAATCGTACCAGTAATCAATACCAGTATTACCAAATATATTCTCCTTAATCTCATTCGAAATACATTGTAATTTGATTTTGAACAAAAATCATACCAATACTCAATGCGACAGTATTACCAAATATATTCTCCGCAATCCCATTCTATTGGCTTTGATGTATTATTTTTTAAATCAACACATTCATATCTCCATCTAAATCTGATTTGACGGCTACAAGCCTCGAGCCTTTAAGCACTCTTAACTTCTGTTAGGAGATCCCTTCTAATAAACCAAAGGGATCTAAATATCAAGCTTGTTATGAACAGTACACAAAGTTCCAAAGCGTGTATATTTATTGGCATCTTGATGGAAGTTGAAAGAGATACATGACGGTGCTAGCTAACATCCCCACGTCTAGCTTAACATATATAATACCTAAATAGCTTATAAGACTCGCGCATTGTATTGCTACCGCATCCAAAATGACCAAAACAACAAGATAATGTACACTACGGACACGCTTGGCACATGCAACAATAAATGTCCCTCATCATCACAAATGATAACACCTGCAAAACCTCCAAGCCATCATTCATTACCATTGCAACCACATTTTCCTTATAAAAGCCTAATACTGAGTGCTGCCACGATATGAAATCCAAAACTATAATAGGCGGAATGAATGATTTCATATCACAAGAGATTATATAAAAAGATTTCAATCTAACTATAAATTAACGGTTATTTTCTTCCCATGTTTTATCTTAATGCTTTTTTAATTACCGTTGATTTATACATAGACAATTAAAATCATTTCACATGACCTTATATCAAATGAGAAGATTCACTTCCGAAATAAACACCGGCGTGTCACTGTCCACTAATTTAATATCGTTCAGTAGGAATTAATGTTTTGAAAGCCCCACTACTTGTCCTTGAATCAGCAACATAATTGTTACATTTTGACGTTTAACCGAGATTCTGTATGTACACAAGAAAAAAAAATTATGACATAAGTTAAAACATTGCAGAAATACCCGTAAGAGGATAATAATACTAGTAGTTGGTTTGTGACTTTTACCTGATTAACTGAGTTGATCGGTTAAAACTCGACTTTCGTTCTTA
Organism: Gastrolobium villosum; assembly: GCA_032173675.1. Classification (NCBI taxonomy): domain Eukaryota; kingdom Viridiplantae; phylum Streptophyta; class Magnoliopsida; order Fabales; family Fabaceae; genus Gastrolobium; species Gastrolobium villosum. The sequence continues at coordinate 93,240 of JAVKPL010000597.1, forward strand.
ATGTTGAGTCGTTATATTAAGAAAGAGAACCTCAACCATGAGTCTCTAGAGTCTAGCTAGACTATTAAGAAAGCATTTACCAACCCCTAACGGTGGCTCAGTTGGTATACACTAGTGTCCAAAGGTTTGTTTTGATTAAAGATTTAAACACCAGCCAAAGCAAATTTTTTAAATTCTTTGGGGTCAAAGAAAAATCACTTCTCGATATTACTCTCACCCTTCCTCCATTAGACCAATGAGGAGTTAGCTTTGGAGGCCGTATTGAGGATATTGTGATTGTGTGAGAATACCTTCAAGTTATATACCAAAAAAACAAAACGCCTACTTAAGAGTACATAAAGTTGACGAGTTGAATAAAGACTAAATAAAATGACCAAAACAATAGATGCAAAGATGTAAAGATTGAAAGATAAAAAACAAGAAGATGAGACCGATTGAAAGAGAGGCAAATAAGTAGAAGGAAAAGGTAAAGGTAATATATAATAAGGGAAACATTTTCTCATGTTACATGAGAATTCAATTCTCATGTTGTGACCTTTTGATTTGTGTGCAAAACTTTTATTTTTATTTTTTTTTTACACACACAAATGTGGGGCCCACCAGCTAAAAAAAAACAAAATGGCACGCAAAACGAATCTCTATGCAACATGACAAAATCAACCCCTGTATAAAATCCAAAGGTAATATATAATAAATGAAAAATGATTATATTGTTGTAAAATATGCATATTTTATATGTGATGGGCGTCATTTAATTATGATATTTGGTATGTCGTGTTAAAATGTAATTATTATACATAATGGTACATTATATTATGAAGAGTAAGCCTCTCCTCAACTATGTTTGGAATTTTATATAAGGACATATTTTCTTATGGAAAGATAAGAAGAAATAAATATTATAGTTAGTTCCTGCAAAATTAGATATATAGAATTCATAGGGGAAATAGATTTCTTATGTTATAGGAAAAATTTTCTCTCATGTAGTAAAAACAAAATTATAAGTGGGACCTACATGTAAGAGGAGAGAAAAAAATAGAAGTGGGACCCATCTCTCTTTTGTGTGTGTAGAAAATTGGCTTCTGTTATGTAACATGGGATAAATATAACCCAATGCATATTTCAACCAATGTTTTTAAATTTGGATCAATAAATCAGTATTTCAACGGGTAAGTTATCGATCAAACCGAATAAACTAAATTTATATATTTTTATATAATAACAACAATATATTAACTTCATTGCTTTTTTTCTATATTTTCTCTCTCTTCAATTCAACGAATTTAAATAATTTTTCCATGGCCCTAAAACTTTCAAGGTCTGATCTTAAAAAGAAATGACCTTAGCTCGGAGCCATTTAAATTTAGTATATATATGTAGGCAACAGCAGTTTTTTTTTTTTCTAGCAATTTACTATGAGTAGCTCACAGTCAATTTAAATGGGCGTACTCATTTACCCAAAAAAAATAAAATGGGCGTACTAGGATTCATCCATGCAACTTAGATTTTTTGCCTTGTTTACATAGTAGTACACAACAATATATTTTGGGCAGCAATTTTTAACACAATTCATTGACATTATAGGAACATGAGACAAAAAATATTCGGCTCGTCAATTTTTAAACTTGTGTCATGTTAATATGTTAATGGATTTTATAAAGCCAAAAACTAACACGAAAAAATATATATTGCATTATGGGTCAATCTCAACCACGAAATTGACCATGTGTTAGAAAAAATTATATGTAGGACCCATGTCAATACGAAAATCAAAAGTTGTGTAGAAAAGTTTGAATTCTCATGTTAAATGAGAAATATAAAACCCTATGTTAATATTGGCAAAAAGCCAAAAACTAACACGAAAAAATATATATTGCATTATGTGTTAATCTCAACCATGAAATTGACCCGTATAAATCTTCTTATAGGCTATTCAGGTCGTGTCATATCATATGTAGATTATTGTGTCATCTCAACCCGCGTAGTAAACAACACACTTTTTTTTGTGTGAAACAACAACACACTTTGACATTAACAGATTATTTGTGTCATATTATATTATGTCAACCCGCATAATAAGTGTTATACTTTGAGGTTGACAAATTATTCGTATTGTGTCAACTCACAAAATAAGTGAGTCGTACTCGTGTTGAGTGTATCCGTGTTTATATCTAATTCATATATCTAATTCATCTTGTGTGGTGTTAATGTCAACCTGAATTGTCACCTCTACCTCTCCTTTGTTTTCTATTTGTTTGATTAAATTTCTTGGAAACTCATAATCAAAATATATACATATATATTAAATTTTTAGTATGGATTGAAAAGGTTATAATTTTGTTAAAGTTTGTTTGTGTTTTTTATACTTCTTTTTTGTTCGATGTGTTTTGACTTTTGATAACTATTTTTAGAATCTCCGCTATGTCATCTTTGTATTAATTATTTTTCATCTTTGTTAAAATATGATCATTATACTTTTTAACGTTCACATTTAAAATGATACGATCGACTATAAGTATAACAATTGATTTCTTATTCTTTATTTTGTTTCAGAAAAAAGGTTTAGTTTTCATAATGAACAGCCCTTCCAAATAAATACACGAAGACCAGTGCGCATCAAACATTGGTTGTTGTTTCTCAAGTTCACGTTGAACTTGGTAGAGAGTAGAGACTATCCTATAATAGGTCCATGAAAACCCATTTAGTCGCATATAATTTAAGTTTAAGAAAATCAACCTTGCTTTATGGTTGAACATGGTTCTTACAGATTGTCTAGTAACAAAGAACTGTAAGTAATAGAAATGAAAATTTGATCAACTAATTACAAAGAAAAGGATTCAATTTTTGCCAACAAACCAACTCCTAGTGGCAAAATAATTAATTAATAATTATCCGATACCAATAAATCTAGCAGTGTAAATTTTACCAAGTTATCATATATAACGTTGTAAAAAGATCCTTAAAATAGTATAAACAATAGCCTACCTCCAATGTTAAAATTTATTTAAATGAGAAATCAGAATATAACTAATATTGCTATTAATACTAATTTTCATTTGCAGGTAACAATAACAACCTTTGACTGAAGTGATGCTAAGAGGTAAAAGCCTAATTTCTTATACCGCATCTTATTTATATTATATAAAATGTGCTTTCCATTTAAGAGCTTAAAGTTTTAGAATAGTTGATTTATGACAAAATATTAACCTATATATATTAGCCTATATCATGCCATTTAGAATTCAATCTAGTTATTCCCATGCTTTTAAAATTAAAAAAGTTAAATCTTCTGTACATTGTCCCACGTAAAGCCTAAAGAACTCTTACAACGGCGTATTATCCCCATACTTTTTATTTAATGATTTAAGGTTTTTGGTAGAGGTGTAAATGGGGTAAATTTTGTATTAAAAAGGCCAAACATGTGTAAAAAAACATTGGGTTTGACCTATTAAACAATCAACAATTAAAAGAATAGCTAAAATAATATTACTTTATTATTTGAAATTATTAAAATAATAATTTTATTTATTTTATTTAAAATAAATAATAGGATATAAACCAACTTATAGACTTATAGGAACGACATGTACAAAAAAAGCACATGGCCATTTTTTCAAATATATTTTTTTAAAAGTCTAGACCTGTTCTATTTTACTATTTGTAATAGGTCAAGCATGACTTAATATAGGCCAGACCATATGCCTAGCCAATTTGCACCTCTAGTATTGGACACTTTAAATAACAAGACCAATTTTGTAAGATTTAACAATCAATATAGAACCCTATTCTACTCATCTTCAAATCGATTGCACGGCTTTCAAAAGTCCCAATTCTATTACGGGGAAACATAGCCTTAAATATTTTACACATTTTCAATGTGAAGATTATCTGAAACCGGTTAACATATTTCTACAAATTTAGCTTAAGACACACTCTTTTCCTAAACTTTGATATTTGTAGCTGTAGCTTGCCTTTGACCAGCAACATCCACACGAACATTATAAACACTGGTTAACTAAGCAAAGCCAAACTGAAACCATTATTGTACAAAGTAAGGGCAATCATAAGAGACTTCCATTAAATATGTAGAATTAAAATTTGTTACCCTTTCATCCATGATCCATCACGCATATCCAGTCATTCCAACTGTGGAGCTCACCCGATTTGCCTTCTGAGAAACTGGAGTAGTGGTTGCCTTTGTGAAGTACATGTAGTAGTACACGTTAAGAATCATGGTTGCAACAACGAAAACTGCTCCAGTAACGAAGACACCTTTCCTCAAGGTATCACAGGAGAAATTCTGAGCATAAATCATTCCCCGGTATTTGGTGTGATAGGCATTCTTCGTTGCACCTGCTATCAAGCATGCTTCTGCGACCAGAAAAGTGACCCTGCGAATGCAAAAAATGTAACAACTGAAACTCAAATGATTCACTGTGAAGAGCATAAATGATCTTATACATCCTCGGCAGTAATTTGGAAGTTGACAAGTTCAGGAAGCTTAACTTGAATTAAAAAAAAAAAAAAAGGGAAAAGTTCACCAATGCCGTGTGGTTTGCTTCATAATCATCTATACCGTCTGTGGATTTTTTCTTATCACATATGTCTCTGTACTTTGTAAAAAATTAAAAATCACAGGGGTATATGTGATGAAAAACATACCTTTTTGCAAGCCACGGGCACAGGTGCATATGTAATAAAAAAAATCACAAGGGCATAAATGATTCTGGAATAAACCACAGGGGCATTGGTGAACTTTTCTCTAAAAAAATTACTGTGGAATAAAATAATATTTCCTAGCTAGTTAACCTATAATCAAATCTATAGCCAAAAGGGGTGAGGATATGTATGACTATAAATCCAACTATTAAACCATTAAAGAGATGAGGCAAATAATGAATTCTCCAATAATTATTTTCAGAGAGAAACAGAGGATTAGATATTTTAAGAACTTATCATTCTTACACCAATAATTTAGCTTGTTAAATATCAGTGATCAGCTGAAACTGAAAGTGTCATGTATTTTCAAAAAAAAAAAAAGTGTCATGTAAGAATTCAGAGTTCTCACCAAGAAGAAATAAAATAAATAATGGACCATGCTCGATTACCCCCAGGTGTTAAAGGCCTCCCAAAGCACATGCACTTTGTTACTCCCATAAGCAGTGATTCACTTGAAAGAAGAAACAGGAAAGCACCCACTCCATAACCAGTTGCAACATCTGAGTTGTAGATACAATATGTTTCATTTGTTCCTTCATTTTTGTACATGATTCCCTGTCAAGCAAGAGCATAGAAAAGGGGGCATGTCAATGCAAATTGACTGTAAAATATGGCACACTGCATATTTAAAACAACATTGACTGCAAAATATTAACTGAAGGGTATGAATAAGCACAGTCAAAACAAAGTCTAGACTTCCAATTATGCATATGTAACTGTGCTTTACAGGGTCAAAACATGCACCATGACTAATGCAAGTTTTACTCACTGCCTTCATATCACAACCTTAAATAGCACAATCAAGCTAGTCATCATCCTGGTATGTATTATTTCTTTTATTTCTGATGCTACAAATGTTCCTTTTACATATTATTTTCCTTTGACATGATTTTTATGCTTATTTGGAACTCGTAGCTGCTTTCAACAAACCACATTAAAGAAAGCAAGCAGCATCCCGCAGAATGGAGTCACCAAAAAGATTCAAGAAACTCCCTTACAGAACTCCCCATATCTTAAAACTTCACTGAATTCAGCATTTAACACAAAAAGCTATAAAAGCAACGTTTACCCCACCCTACAGCATTGTCAGTTATGACAACCAAAACAAAAAATGTCAGATATTGGTCATGAACATACACATAGAGAAAGATGGAGTAACAATAGAACATTTATAGTTAAAGGAATTGGACCATAAAATAGTAGAAAACAGATAGAAAGAGATGAACTTTTATTGAATATCACTCTTCTCCCTAATTCTGAATCAAGGTGATTGCAGAATCAAGGTGGAAAAGAATGAATACTACATAGAATTAACTCTCCCATCCCCAGGAAATTCTAGAGTCCTGGCTCTTTCCCATGGAAGGGGAAGTGACAACAAAGGGCTTACTTACACAGCAGGAGGGCGACAAATAATGCGGGGAGTGTTTGAAAGTGAGTTGTTTCCCAGGATGAGGTGCACTGACTAAGGAGATTTGATTAAGTCCTTACCCAAATTAAACAGTTTAACAAAATCCTTTGAATATGTATTGTCCTGCTACACTAGTCATTATCATTTTTATGTGCAAAACCATTGTTTCCACCTTCTTAGAGGAACAAAATATGGAGGAGAAGAAAATGAGAACAAAGACATAGGGGAAAATGCAAATGAGGAAGTAGAAAACAATTTTCTCCTCTTTCGTTTGAATGTCATAAATAAGGAAAAAGAACATGAAAAGGAAATTTCACAATCACACGTTCAATGTTCACCAGTAACAGATTTTTGTTACACTGGGAAATCAAGTAGACAAGAACAACTACTGTGAAATTTAGAATGCTATCGCTATGAAATGTGATGTAATGTCCGAGAAATTTCTGTCAAATATTCTCCTCAATTTCATTTCTCCCACAGCTCCCTATGTTTCCAAAATAAGTTAATGCAACTCTTGACATCAAAACCATTCCACTTTCACCCCTTCCAAACAAGGAGCAGAAGATCCCATACCAAACAAGTAAATGTTGGTATCTTAGAGGTTTTAGCAGCACTAGCCTCTCATAATCATCAACAACAAATTTCGATGAAAACAAATGCAAAAAGACAAGTTCCGTTTCAAGAACAATGTTCACAAAACTTAATAAGCCTAGCATTTAGGTTCTCTACAACGTGTAAAATACCATTTCAATACAAAAATTATAATGAGTGAAGGCCACATTAATTAATGGTTTTTTATATAGTATATCTCTAACGCCTAGTATTTAGCTTCATGCCTATTGTCCAACAAATGGATCACATAGAATGCAAACCCAAAATTTAGACACGGAATCTAACATAGATCTATGTCAATTGTGCCATTTTATTCGCATACAAATAATCACATATGAGGAGAAAACCTTAGATATGCAAATTAAATTACAGAGAGAGAGAGAGAGAGAGAGTGGCTTACGACGCTTCTTCTTCTCTCAGCGGCTATGGCGAAACCAAATGCGACCAAGCATAAAGCCACCACCAAAAGGTGAACAAGAGTGGAACCTCTTCCTTCGGCCATCTCTTGCTGTGAGAGTGAGAGCTTTTTGTGTCTCTATGAGAAATGGGTTTGTGTTGTTGAGTTGAGCTATACAGCTGAGTGAGTGAGTGAGTGACAGCGAGTAGGTGCAGTACAAAATAGTATGAACAAAACAAAAGGGACTACCTTTTTTTGATTCGCCGTTTAATAATGTAAGAAGAAGAAAGACCATTCTTTGTTTCAACTTTCGATAAAGCTGTTGGGGACAGATGGGGAATCTTGGACCCACGCGTGACAATGGAACGTGTATTATACGCTCGGTTCAAAGGATAGAAACTTAGAACGATAGTCGTTGACAGTGTGAGATGGGGGAACGCCCCTGTTTGTCACACGCTCTAGTATTACTACTTATTTAAATATATTATTTTTATCAAAAAATAATAATTGTTTTCGTGTAGATAAATTATGTGTATTTACGCCCAAAATGATATCATTTTGATGTTAAAATATTAAAAATTATAATCATAAAGATTATTATAACCCTGAAATAAATTAAAATTACAAGAAGACCTTGATTTCTGTCCCTAAACGATGTCATTTTGGCTCAATGCAGACATAGGCTGATCTAAGTTAAGGAGAAGGGGGGCAAGTGTCCGCCCTTGAAATATGAAGTAAAAATATAAAAAATATTCTTCTCTTACGATTCAAGTTTTTCCAATTTGATTTTGGGGTAGGATATTGTAAGTTTGTAACAACCAATTAGGATTACTACTACCAATCAATTTTATCGTTGGATCGATTATGTTGATCAAACGGTTATATTTATTTTCATCTTTGTATTGTTATGATTCCCCATATTTAATACTTTATATTTATTTTCACCTTTGTATGGTTATGATTTTCCATGTTTAATGTTTTTACATTAAATATGGGGATCCTAAACATACATAGATAGAAAACAAATATAACTCTTGGATCGACATAATTGATCTAACGGTGAAATTGATTGGTAGCAACCCTAGTTGGTTGTTATGATATCTTACCTCTTTAATTTCCCTCCTTCTATTTTATTTTCACGTGAGTTTTTTTTTTTTCTTCATCTTCATTATCCAAACCTAACAGCAGAGCTCTATTCCAGACCCGTCTTTGCATCTACATACTGATTCATCTCCTCTCAAACCTCAATCTCTGTTATTAGAAGTTGGAACATTTGCTTCTTCGTCCATCATATGTCTAGTTGAGTCGCAATCCGTCCAGATCTAGATCTCAACCAGACCTAGCCAGTCGAGAGCTGTTCGCAAGTCGCGTTTCAGACCAGACTCGAATCTATATGTACTTGAACTTATTGTGTGTCCACCCTTCGTTAATTTTCTAGATCTGCCACTGAATGCAGATGCATTACCTGCAGAAAAAAATGACTATGGAATACGATATTATTACTACCAAATAATGTTACTACTAATATTTCTATCATATCTTAACTGTTTATTTCCAAAAATAATATGATAAGAGATCCACTCCAAATCGAACTAGTCACGAAGAAATAATTCGATTGAAATTTTTATAAAAAAAATAATATATATTATTATTAACTTCTTTAAATTAACTATACACATTTTTTACAATTTTAAATTTTTTAATTCATTTTTTAGATTAAACTTAAATTATATCAACATAATTATTTTATAAATTTTAATATTTTTCAAACGTTTTTTGTTCAAATTTATTTATTATATTTTATTAAATGTGAAAATAATATAATACATGAAATAGCAGACATATGATAAACACCACCCTCGTCCGTTTACTGCTAAACAAAAAGTTATAAAAATGTTGATGGAATGATTTATAATAAAAAGATTATTCTTACCAAAAGAAAAATTTAGTGAAATAAATTTAAAAATAACAAGGGCCGTCTCGGTTTCTTTTGAAACATGTATCGTTAAGGTAGAAGTGAACGAATAAAAAATATTTATTTTTAATTAATCTAAAAACAATAAAACGTAAATATTAAATAGTTATAATATTTAATAAATGTTTTATTTTAAATTTCAATATATAATCTATGGACACATGTTGGTAAAACTATTTTTAATTACAAGACATGCATCTTTCGGGACGTTGACCGTACTGTTCCTTTTTTGAATATAATATATCTGAATGTCACGGAGTCAAAAAAAAATTCAAACTACCATGACATTATAGTCGTTAAGATAGTCAGTTATTAGTTGAGATAGTCAGTTATTATGAATGGGACACGTGTCACTTCCCCATCAGTTGAAAGGCCTGTTGCATCAAAGTAGCTGATTAACTTAGCAAGTTTGGATTGAATGAATTGTGTGTCCAGCCATTGGGATTGTAACACGTGTCCAGTCTATAATAACTGACTACCTCAACGATTATGATGTGTGACAATTTAGAAAAAAAATCCAACTCCGTAACATTCAGATATAACATGGTCAATGTCCCTGCATCTTCGTGTCTTTTATTCGAAGATCACATATACTCTACTCGGAAACCCAAAAATCATGGGTCTCATCTAGTAGGGGAGGTCCATCCCCTTACATACTTCGGCATAATTCCCATATACACTGTGATTTCTTTTATCTAATAAGAAGGTTTATTAAGGTGTTAAATTAGCCTAACCCGATTGATCAATCCATTTATTTCCATATCTTAACTTTTTTTAAACGTTTCATTAAAAAAATAAACAAATTATTGAATTATAATCAATGCTATTATTAAATCTGAATTGGTGATCAATTTGACCGAGATACCAAATCAATGGATTATTGTTATTAATTAGATTGTTTAAATTAAATTTATTAAAGATATATGATAAATATGTAAATAGAAGCAATATGATAATCAAAGTGAGTTAGTTTAGTGGTTAGCATTTCATTTCCATTCCCTTAGGTGCCAAATGCAATTGTAGTGGAATATTTTTTCACAGTTTTCAATAATTGGTTCAACAAAAAAATCGATACTGGGTTATGATCGGTTCACCGATTCTTAATCGAGTTGTATGTATGGCCAATTAATTGAATGAACCAGATTGATTAGTGATTCAGTTCCCGATGTCAGTCAGACTGTTTCTAATAACACGGTTAAAGACAAAATATTTCTCCACGGTAATAAAGTTATCTCTCGTAATTAATTAATGAGTTTGATTTGAAAAATGATAATCGTTAATTGGCGGAAATTAACGGTTAAGATGTTATCGTAACATTGGTAGTAACATTATTTGGTTGTCACAATATCGTATCCCATCTTTTAAGTTAAATTTTTTATTAATCATTTATGTTTTTTTTTTATAATATTTTTTATTTTTAATACTATTTTTATGTAATTTATTCTAGTAAGTATGTATGCATCTTTAGTTATTTATCTCTTATATCCACAAGTATAGAAATGAATATCGTGAAAAAAGTTTTTTTTTTTTTTTGACTGATAGGGGCAGAAGCCCGAAAAACAAAGAAGAAAAAAAGGCGAGTGCCTTAAATCGATTCGGAGGTAGTAAGGTTCGTTTTTTATGCAACAAACACGGAAAAATGAGACCCATTGGTTAAAAAAAAAAAAAAAAGATCCGACATTGTATCCTGGTGTTGTTATATTTTGCAAAGAATTTTTCTTTTAGTCACATAAGAAGTATATTTCCCTTACATCAGGTAATATAAGAATCTGAAGATGGGAGAGTTTATGAAAGAGGTTCCCTGGTGTAGTTGAAATGCACATGAAGCTATCCAATCTGCATAGGTATTGCCTTATATGTAATCATGTTGTATTTTTATTTTTATTTTAGTACAAATATGTTGTATTTTTACCTCCTATTCTCTATCAAGCAGCGCAAAAACATAGTCTATCAATTGTTGTTCAGCTCCTTTATTAGATATGTGGGTTAGACTCTACACTAGAGCCTGGTTGTCATATTGAAGAAATATCTTTTTGCAGCCCAAATTCTAAGCCATTTTGAGCACTTCTACGACTCTCCAGCATTCTGCTTTGAATGCCCAAATCGAACCACAATTCCTAGCAAAAGCCTTTTTAGGGACATTTGGTTGGGCAGAAATTTTTTGAATATTATGAAAATATAATTGATAAGGGAATGGTTCGAAAGTGAGTTTGGTAGGAAAATATAAAAAAAAAATGTTTGGTTGGAAAAAAAATTACTGGACAAATTAGGTAAGATTTATAAAATTTATGTTTAGTTTGAGACAAAATATAGATTAAAAAATAAGTGACAATTATGAAAATATCCTTCTTCTTTTTTGGTACAGATCATTTTTTTTTATATTTATAATTTTTTTTGGATATTGGTACAGATTATTTTTTTAACTTGAATACAAATGATATTATTTGCTTTTTTCAGCCTCCTACCTATCCATTTTTCACCACTGAATGATTCAAGACATAATTAACAGGGTTATTTTTGTCAAAGTTTCCGAAGTTAACTTCATTTCCCACAGAGTTAGAATACTTATATCTAGGTGGTATTTTTGGGTTGAATTGTGTTCTCATTTTACACTAAAAATGGATTCTTATGCAAATGATAATTGTGGGGAAATTTTCTCACATTTGCTACCAAACATGGTTTTGCCATATTCCCACCTCTCACTTACCCATCTATCTCCATATTTTCCCCCAACCAAACACCCCTTATAAAAGCACCTTAGCTATCTCTCAGTAAACCCCCACACCCACCTTTTCCATTCATTTTTTATGCCCCATCTACGTTCAAAGCTACTCAATCCGAGGGAGGTGCGAGCCAAGCTATTGATATTTGGATTCCTCGACCTATGTTGGCCAAAAGCAGTTCGAACTTCTTTTACATAATTATTAATTATTTGGATTGGATTACGGGGTCTTGAGGAATCTTAATCATGACTTTCAACATTCCTCCATCTCCAGATAAACCAACATGTATATCGTGAAAAAAGTTATCCTACACTAACGTTTGCTATCATCTTTTAATCGTATTGCAGATTTTCTTCAACAACATCACCCTTTGTTATTGTCAAAAATCAGCAACCCTAAGAAATGTGCCTTGGCTAAAATCCTAATTAGCTGGCAGTTGGGTTGGTTTCCTTAAATCTCAAAAAAGAATATGAATTTGAAAGCTAAAGTTCAAGTCCACCTCAAACCCTAAGCTATTGTCGGACTTGTGATGTTTGCATCTTTATGTACCTAAAACAAAAAATACACAACGTACTGATAATACTACTGGCTATTTGAATTTATCCATACTGTTAAAATTGCAGTGGAGAAAAACGGTTTTGTTTTCGTTGCTTTAAACAGAAAAGGAATAAAGAGAGAAAAACACACGAAGGATTTTTACTTGTTCAGAAACTTGTGTTACCAAGTTTCCTACATCAAGGATCAATTAGGGAGACCACTCCCTGGCACTTGCACTAATTAAATCAAGAACAAAAGATACAATATTCACGAATAGACTTAATGACCAAAGCCCCAAAGAAAAACCCTAAGCCCCAAATTACAGAATCAAAAGAAACACAATACAGAAAACATATAGTGACACACCGGTCAAACACAAGAAACCTGAGTTACCACAGCAGTTCCTCACAAGAAGATCTTCTTCTTGTGTGACCGGAATCTCCTTCGCTCTCAACCACCGCAGCTTCACTCTTCAAAGAAAACCACCAATCAGCCGATTGGTACCTGCAAGAACAGCAAGAAACACGAACAGAAGAGAAACAACCAAGCAAGCTTGATTGAGAGGTCAGAAAACAGGTTTCAACAGAAACCCTAGCAGAGCTCGATTTGGGAATTTTTCAGTGAGTGAATATCGAATGAAAAGAGGGCAAAAACAATGAGAGTATGCAGAATGAAAACCTACTGCATATTATAAATTTAACCAAATAGTGAAACGCAGCGTTTTACATGAAATGACTAAGATACCCTTAAACTAATAACCATGACAGTATGATTTACAAAAGGCTACATATGGAAATACACACATATGCATATAACAAACTCCACCTTATTTTCATAAGGTAGCATGCAAGTACCAGTGAATGGAGATAGCCTCCTTGATCATATATTCTCAACAAGATTGACCCAGAACCTTTAACAAGTTTAAGGCATCCTTAAACTTGTTTGCAGGAACGGACTTGGTGAAAATGTCAGCAGGGTTCCATGAAGTAGAGACTTTCTCCACCTCAACCTGCTCATTAGAGATAATATCTCTAATAAAGTGCAACCTAACATCTATGTGTTTGGTCCTTTCATGAAAAGCACCATTTTTGGATAAGTGAATAGCACTTTGTGAGTCACAGAAAACCTTGGGAACATCCTTACCAAGTCCCAATTCTGATACAATACCTTTAAGCCATAAGGCTTCTTTGATTGCCTCAGTCAGTGCAATATATTCTGATTCAGTTGTTGAGAGGGCCACCACATGCTGGAGATTTGATTTCCAGCTAACCACATTCCCTCCAACAGTGAAGACATAGCCAGTCACTGATCTCCTTTTATCCAGATCAGCTGCATAGTCTGCATCACAGTATCCTTTTACACCAAACAGGTTAGAATCATCAGCAGTAAAATTTAAACAATTATCACAAGATCCATTTAAGTATCTAAAAATCCATTTTACTGCATTCCAATGTTCTCTATTTGGTTTGGACATAAATCTGCTCACTACACTCACTCCATGAGCAATATCAGGCCTAGTGCTTATCATAGCATACATTAGACTTCCTATAGCATTTGAATAAGGCACCTTTTGCATGTAAACAGATTCGGTTTCATCTAATTCACCACATACAGGTTTCAAACGAAAGTGGGCAGCTAAAGGAGTGTTCACAGGCTTGGACAAATGCATAGCAAATAGTTTTAAAATCTTTTTCACATAATGTGATTGAGATAGAGACAGCACCCTTGCATCTCTATCTCTAAAAATATCCATGCCTAAAATTCTTCTAGCAGGGCCTAAGATTTTCATATCAAATTCCCTTTTCAACATCTCTTTTAGCTTATTAATATTATCTATGTTATGAGAAACAATGAGCATATCATCAACATAGATAAGCAAATAAACATAGCTATCATCATCAGCATTCAAATAATACACACAATGATCATAGCTACACCTATTGAAACCTTGTGATATCACAAAGTCATCAAATCTCTTGTACCATTGCCTAGGTGATTGTTTTAGGCCGTACAAGGACTTCCTAAGAAGGCAGACTTTGTCTTTGGAGCCTTTCTTTATGAAGCCATCAGGCTGCTCCATAAAAATTTGCTCCTCTAAATTTCCATGCAAAAAGGCAGTTTTAACATCTAGCTGTTCTAATTCTAAATTGAAAGTAGCTACAGCAGATAAAAGAAGTCTAATAGAAGTGTGTTTAACTACAGGAGAGAAAATTTCATTATAATCTACTCCCTCCACTTGGGCATAGCCTTTGGCTACTACCCTAGCTTTATACCTTGATCCTTCTACACCAGGGATGGCAGGTTTTCTTTTGAAAACCCATTTACATCCAATTACCCGTTTATTTTGAGGTTTGTCCACTAAGACCCACGTCTGGTTCTTTGTTAGTGAATCCATTTCATCCTCCATTGCTGCATGCCATTCCTTCCAAGTACTTGACTTCATTGCCTCCATGTAGGTTGTTGGTTCCTCTTGTTCCATCAGTTCACCAACCTGCAAAGCAAAAGCAATAATATCAGCATGTGCAAATCTGCTAGGAGGTCTTATTTGCCTCCTAGCTCTATCCCTGGATAACAAATAATCAGTAGGAACATGTCCTTGCTGGTTATTTTCAGTCTCTAGTTCCCTAGGGACATCCGAAGTGTTTTCTTGTTCATTTTCAGAAGAATCCTCATGATCCTCTCTTGGATCAAAGACATTAGCATTCTGCCTTGTGAGGGCAGATTGCTCCACCTCCAACTGGACCTGATTGGGGTGGTTATTTTGCTCCTTAACCTGCAAAATATCTTTGTAGAAAGTTAGCTCATCAAAAGTAACATCTCTACTAATTACACATTTTTTTTCACTAATCAGCCACAACTTGAAACCCTTTGTGCCTTTAGGGTAACCAATGAAAACAGCTTTTAATGCCCTTGGCCCAAGCTTATCTTGCTTAAAATGCACATAGGCCAAGCACCCAAAAGGTTTCAAGTAGTTCAGATTAGGAACTTTATTATTCCAAACTCCATGGGAGTTTTAAAGGCTAAAACAGATGAGGGAGATCTGTTTATCACATGGCATGCTGTTGAAACAGCCTCAGCCCAAAAATTTTTACCTAAGCCAGATTCAGATAACATGCATCTAACTTTATTTAAGATTGTTCTATTCATCCTCTCAGCTATACCATTTTGCTGAGGTGTTTCAACACATGTTCTATGTCTAGCAATGCCATGCTCCTTACAATAATCAGAAAATTGATTATTGCAAAATTCAAGACCATTATCAGTCCTAAGTACCTTAACCTTCATTCCTTTCTCAGTTTCAACAGCAACCTTCCATTCCTTAAAGCAATCAAAAGCCTGATCCTTTTGCTTTAGGAAATAGGTCCATACCCTCCTTGAATAGGAGTCTATAAGGGAGAGGAAGTAGTGGCAACCCGAAAGGGAACTAGGAATATTGGGAGAACCCCAAAGATCAGAGTGAATGTAATCAAGAGTCCCTTTTGTTTGATTCTTGGCTGCTGTGAAGCTTTGCCTATGGGACTTCCCTAGGATGCAGCTCTCACAGAAGTCAAGAGGGGAAAAATTCTTTAAAGGAAGGATCCCTTGTTTACATAGCTCTTGCAATCCTTGGTTGCTAATATGCCCCAATCTTTTATGCCAAAGAAGGGGCAGATCAGAACTCTTCAAGGCCACACAGGACTCCAATCCTATGGCCTCACCATTTAAAATGTATAATCCATTCACTAGCTTACCCACCATAGCCACCCTAGACCCCTTAACAACCTTAAGAGTTCCTTTCTCACTCTTAAAGTTGTAACCATTCAAGTCTAACATCCCCAAGGATATTAGATTTCTCCTTAGGGTGGGAACAAGTCTCACATCCCTTAGGACTTTGACAGTCCCATCACCCATTTTGAAACTGACAGACCCAATACCTGTTACTTGACAAGTATCATCATTTCCCATTAAAACTTTACCTCCCTCAAATGGTTTAAAACCACTTAACCACTCTCTCTTGGGTGTCATGTGAAATGTACACCCAGAATCCAACACCCACTCCAAATCAGTGGAGTCATCAGACAAGACCAGCAGCTCACCACTCTCATAACCAGTCAACAGATTTGCATAATCTGTTTTGTGGTTATTAGAAGGGGCAACATGTTGCTTTCCCTTCTCCGGGCAGTTCTTTTTCATGTGCCCTTCCTTGTGGCATAACCAACAGATTAACTTCTGCTTTCCTTGGTCTTTGTTTTTGTTTTGATTATTATTATTTCCCTTATTCTTGTTAAACTGGGATTTCCTTTTAGATTTCCCTTTGACATTCAGCCCCTCTACAGGAGCCTTTTTATTGGAGTTCATCTCCAATTCCTTAGACCTAAGAGCTGCCAACACATCCTCAAGGGATAAAGACTCCCTACCATACTTAATTGCAGCTTTCACATCCTTGAAAGCATCAGGCAAGGCATTTAGGAGTATAATGGCTTGGTTTTCATCAGAGATCTTTTCATCCGTATTAGCCAAGCTTATGGTTATCTTCTTAAATTCATCTAAGTTCTCATCTAATGATTTATTAGAGTCCATTTTAAAA
The DNA here is from genome assembly GCA_032173675.1 of Gastrolobium villosum. Classification (NCBI taxonomy): domain Eukaryota; kingdom Viridiplantae; phylum Streptophyta; class Magnoliopsida; order Fabales; family Fabaceae; genus Gastrolobium; species Gastrolobium villosum. The sequence goes on from JAVKPL010000597.1 coordinate 110,178, forward strand.
CCAAACAATTTTTCTTTAAGATAAATCTTGTTTGATAAAGACTTAGTCATGAAAAGAGATTCAAGCTTTAACCAAACCCCAGCAGCAGTGATTTCATCATCCACTTGTCTAAGGACGTTGTCAGTCAAGTGCAAAATCAGTAAACTAAATGCTGTCTCCAGCATTTCCTCCTTATCCTCAGCACTCATGGTGGCAGGTAGATCCCTAGCACCACCTAAGGCCTTGGAACACTTTTGGTGAACCAGTACAGCCTTCATTTTCTTCCTCCACATATTGAAGTCTCCTTTGCCATCATACTTCTCCACCTCCACACGTGCAGTGCCCATCTTGATGACACACAGCAAGCAAGACAGCAACCAGAACAGACGTGATACAAGAAAGAGGGGGAGAGGAAACGCGGAAAGAACAACAAATAATATTTTGTAATAAAGAGTTCAGTGATAACAGCAATTGCAGAAGCAGAATAAAACATGCAATAAAGAATTGCAAGAAGGAAAGCAATAAGAATCAGCAATTACAAAGCACAGAAGCAGGCAAAGCACGCAACCTAAAGCTCTAGATACCAATTGTTAAAATTGCAGTGGAGAAAAACGGTTTTGTTTTCGTTGCTTTAAACAGAAAAGGAATAAAGAGAGAAAAACACACGAAGGATTTTTACTTGTTCAGAAACTTGTGTTACCAAGTTTCCTACATCAAGGATCAATTAGGGAGACCACTCCCTGGCACTTGCACTAATTAAATCAAGAACAAAAGATACAATATTCACGAATAGACTTAATGACCAAAGCCCCAAAGAAAAACCCTAAGCCCCAAATTACAGAATCAAAAGAAACACAATACAGAAAACATATAGTGACACACCGGTCAAACACAAGAAACCTGAGTTACCACAGCAGTTCCTCACAAGAAGATCTTCTTCTTGTGTGACCGGAATCTCCTTCGCTCTCAACCACCGCAGCTTCACTCTTCAAAGAAAACCACCAATCAGCCGATTGGTACCTGCAAGAACAGCAAGAAACACGAACAGAAGAGAAACAACCAAGCAAGCTTGATTGAGAGGTCAGAAAACAGGTTTCAACAGAAACCCTAGCAGAGCTCGATTTGGGAATTTTTCAGTGAGTGAATATCGAATGAAAAGAGGGCAAAAACAATGAGAGTATGCAGAATGAAAACCTACTGCATATTATAAATTTAACCAAATAGTGAAACGCAGCGTTTTACATGAAATGACTAAGATACCCTTAAACTAATAACCATGACAGTATGATTTACAAAAGGCTACATATGGAAATACACACATATGCATATAACACATACATTAACCATGTTTAATGCGTTTCGTAGGCATATATGTATTCTAGTTTAGTCCCAACACAATAAGAATTTAGCCCACAAACCATTACCCCTCAATTACCAGAAGGAATACCAATATTTATGCACAAAAGTTGTGCCGTGCTAGCATCCTACATGGTTTAGATTAACTGCTCACTTAGCACTTCAATGGCTGGCTCTGGTGACACAGAATTATGACCTTGAATATAGCATTTATTTTAAGCGTTCACTTAGGTTAAATATATATGGTGTATTTCTTAGTGTGTAAGCAGATAACCCCTTGAATTGTAGGATGGTCGTTCCTGTTCCATTGATGGTGAACTTTATTTTAACACACTTTCAAAGTGTTCACTTAGCATTGGCTTTAAAGATAACCCATTACAATTAAAGGGTGATAGTTTATTCTGAATGAAGGGTCAAGAAGTGAGTAACATGTAGTAAAATAAAGTATAAACCAACAACGGCTATCACATATAATTCCCATATCCCAGCGATGTGATAAGAGATCAAGGACACTCCACACCAAATTTCTTCCATACATCATAGTACCGAATTTGGTACTCCCTTAGTCCCTTTTATCACATGGGGATTTTTTTTTTCATTTCTATTTTTATTTTTTTTATTTCCCTTTATATCCCAAAATCGTACCTATTTTTACAAGGATGTACATATATCCGCCGCACAAAAAAATTTCTCGGCACCGAAATTTCTTCCATGCATCTGAAGTATCAAATTCGGTACTCCACTTGCCTGCATGTTTAAGAATAATAAGATGTAGCTATCTTATGTGTAACTCCGTACTTAATGAGCAAGCTTTCAAATTGTTTATTACAGAAAATGAGACCGTCCAAAGATTCTTCATCGATTTATCTTAATCAATTAATTTGGTTGAACCGACCGAGGTATTAATGATTTGGGCTTAGTGGCTAAAGCCTCAATTACTCAAATTTAAATTTTGGGCCAACAGGCAGTTAAGTTAATTTGGAGAATGAACACTTAAAATGGCGTGAGAGAGACTAATTATTCTAAATTGACTTGCCCAAAGATATCCTTACCATGTCACCAAAACAAATGTTTCAATGACTCAACGATCTATACATGGGTAGAGCCTTATTATAGTCATATAATAAAACTATCCAATCTGCTGGACATTCTACATGACACTCCTTTAGGATAACCATTATGTTAGATATGAGACATTCACCTAACAATCCACAATAATGAAAATCTCGAGCTTTTTTACGTATGCTTTTCAAAACTTTTGTTTTATATTTTCTCCTTTCATCTTATGTTTTTGTTTGCGTTCCTGTAGTGTGATTTATCTTTGTATAATTAATATACCTTTGCTTAACTCTACAATATAATTATTTGATGTGACTTAAAGGATTTAAGAGGGTCCCTGGGTTTACTTTTGGTGAATGTCTTGATGAACATAAAAGAAGAAGTAGCTAAACTTTAAAGCAAGGCTAAGCAGGGTATCAGATAACTATAAATTCCCCGATATTTTATAATCCCACTAACACAAAATAACGAAAAGCAAAAACCAATAAGAGTTACATACATATCATCAAAAGCATCCATGAACCAACATTGCCTAATAATAGTTCCATTATGAGTAAAAAAAGAAGGGTTTTATAAGAGTTATGTTGTAGGAAAAGTGATTGTGTAATGTTATAGAGATTCGTTTTGCGTGCCTTAATTTTTATTTTTATTTTGTTTTAAAAAGTGTGAGCCCCACAAAATGTTGTATGTGTAGAAAACTTTGTTATGTCATGTTAAAGGAAAAAATGAAAACCCAAAAAAGAATCAGCATTCACTCTCTACACAGTACAAAACTACAAAAAAAACTCTTGTTAAGGCATTTCCATCTAACAGCTCGTGTACAAATGACCCAAACACGTACAATCAATGTCATCAAATTAAAGCTTGGTGCATAGAATATAATAAGATTTAATAGCAACAATTGTAAAGAGAAACCAAAAAAAATACAAAAAATCTAAGCACAATTACTATCAACAGAACAATACCAGCATTCCTGATTATATATCTACTAGTATCCAGAGCGCACTGAATGCAACCAACAAACAACGGTTCCTCATTCAGATTTGATTTGATACTAAACAACCCCTTATACACCTTTCTTTAAATGCCCCAAACAATTGAAGGTTCTTTCAAAAGTGAAATTTAAAGTGTAATTGACTTCTGTCCACGGATAAAGTAATAAAAAAAATTATTAAATAAAAAGCAAACTGGGTTTTTTTTTTTTTTTTTAATTTCTAATGTATTGGTGTATGTTAACGAGGTACACTATGATAAAATGGATTTATTCTTACAATATTATTTATTGTTTTCATCTCTGAGCATGTTTCTTTTTTTCTTCTTTGAAGTGTTCCCTGTTTCTGTTCCAAAATGTTCTATACCATTCATAGAGTCAAATCTTGAATGGTCAAATTTCTCCAGAACCTTGAAGCACACTCTTTCCCTTTCTCAATATAGTTTTTCAGTTCTCAAAGACCCACTTAACCTATTTTCTATTTTCTTTTTTACACGAAGGGGAAATATTGCAGCTCAAATCGGCTATTAGAATTACTCAAGGCATGCAACGCAATTAATCCGGTCTCGGAAGAGATGCGGCATTAAGAGCTATTCGTAGAAGTGGTATAGTCTTAAATTTTATACGGGATGTAACCCCTATGCCACATATAAGATGTAGATCTCCAAAAAAAAGACGTTCATTGCTTCGTAATTAATCTAATTCGGGGCGTGTCCAGAATTAAGGCTTTAAACCCCTCCCAAATGTGGTATTGGAGAGATTCGAACACATGTTCTCCAGTACCACCTTTGGGAGGGTTTGAGCTTGTTTGTTTGGGCTTCTCAAAAAAGTAACTTTTATCTCTTCCTTATTTTAGAAGTAATTTTTATAAAAGTTAAAGCTATTTATATTTTTATTAAAATATTTGGCTTTTGACTTCTACTTTTCTTTTCTTGGAAGTTAAAAGTTTTAGCTTCAGAAAAAAAAAATTGACTTTTTTATAACTTATGTTCTTTTTTTAAATCAGACATCCAAACAAACTGAAAAGTGTTTTTTTCATAAAATAAGCAATTTTTGAAGAAGAAGAAAAAGGTTCATCTGAACAGGCCAGTTTATGATGGCTTTTTTATACAAGAAACAAATATTAATTAGTAGACCCACCACTTAAAGAAAAGTCGTCGTAGACATGGTTGAAGTCTCCATTTGTTGGTTACTTTTGAGTATAGCTGCACACTGAGGCGTATGTTTTGGGTTGTTTGTTTGTGGCTATGACATTGTTTTCTTAGTTTCATTAAGAGCTTGTTTCACCTTTAAAAAAAATAATTTTTATGTATTCTTTATTTTGGAAGTATTTTTTATAAAAGTTAAAATTATTTAGATTTTTTATAAAATATTTGACTTTTTATTTCTGTTTTTTTAGAAACTAACATTTTTAGTTTCCAAAAAAATCAATTTTTGACTTTTTTTATAACTTCTATTTTTTAAAAAACCAGATATCCAAATAAATTTAAAGTGAGAAATGTTTTAAAAAAAAAAAAAAACAGTTTTTGGAAGAAAAAGAAAATCCATGCAAATGAGCCCTAAGTAGTGGGATGCTCCAAAAGCAAAGAACGAGAATCAAACCTTACCATTAAAATAAACACGCTGTCATCATTGACCATTGTACAGTTAGATAGTACCATTCCAAAGCAAATTAAATGAAACAAAAGGACGGGTTAATTAGTGATGCCATAATTTGCACAAAGAAAAATATAAATTTGACTTTTATTTTGATTAACTTAATGTACCTGTGAAAGATTTTAAATTTAATTTTAGGGTTTTGTGTCGTTTTAAATGACATAAGTTATGTCATTTTAGGAGAAATATATTATAGACACAAAGAATGAAAATCATGAAGGAAGAAAGTGAGTGATTTTTTTAATTTAGATTTTAAATAAAAAAATATTTTTTGTGTCTATCTCTCTTTTAAAATGACATAATTTTTTTTTTGTATAACAAAATGACATAATTTTATGTCATTTAAAATGACAAATATTTTTCCCTATTTTAATCTATTATTAATGTAATTAGTTATTTATTATTATATCATTTAAATGGATTTTTAATGAGAATAATTATTTGAAAAGTCAAATTCATTTATTGATACATGAAGTAAGATAAACCTCATGTAATAGTATGAAACAATAACAACTCATCTAATTGATGTTACACATGATGAATATTATAATATAATAATGTTGCCTTACATTGTTATGCTCAATAATCTACCAAAAGCTAGACTTTTACACTAAGTAAATCAAAGTACTTATTTTTTGCATTATCGTTAAGTTATATATTGTGGCATTATCATAAGAGTTTAACATCTTAAATGACTATTGTCATATTCAAATAATTCGTAATATGATGATAATATGATTTCATATTAAAATATTTCATAAATTACAAGAAATAAAAAGATATATGTGGATTCGGGGTCCACTACCATAACCCTACAAAAAGCAGAAAAATTTTGATTCTGGGGAACAGAAGTGAAAGGAAACAAGTATGGGCCAAAACACAACTCATCTAATATGGGGGGAGAGGAGAGCAGTGGTTATTAATTGACAAAGATTTGCAACTCATTTGTCAAAAAGTCAGCATCACCCAAATCACAACACAATTGAAGTTTAATAAAACCCATGTTATCAATATGGCTAACAGAAAATAAGGGTGAATAAGAGACACATTGGTTATGTTAGAGCCATATGAATTGTGGAAGTGAAAAGCCCATCACAGTGTGGAATTATGCATGCACCTTTTGCTTTAATTAGAGATGAGATTAATTGTCAATTTCGAAAGGGGACGGTTACAAGTCCCACTGTGCCAATGTGGGGTTTATAAGGCCTTGGGCACTCCCATTCTTTGAGCTAGCTTTTGGGGTGGTGACCTCAAGGTTCGTAACAATTGGTGCTTTCATTGAGAGTTGAGGCCACGGAAAGGGCTACCTATAGGCTGGATTAAAGTGTCTTTGGGTACTGAATACTGATAGGTGAGTGAAGCCGCCCCAAAGGGGGAAAGGGCTACCGTCGGGTCAGTGTCGATAGAGTGAAAGCCGCCGTGGACGTCGGCCCTTAAAGGGGTGGCAATGTTACAAGTCCCACATTGGTTGCCTATACAACCAATGTGCCAATGTGGGATTTATAAGGCCTTAGGCACTCCCACCCTTTGAGCTAGCTTTTGGGGTGGTGACCTCAAGGACCGTAACAGGGACCCACTTCCCGAATAGATCACGCTTCTTCCGCCAATAGGTGCAACACAAGCGGTGAAAAGTCGGAAAAGAAGAATCGTATTTTCCTGTTGATATTTTTTTGCTAAAATCCTCAGATAATTAAGGGGTAAATCCGTAAATCTTTGAATAAAATGATAGCCATGTAAATTCAATAATTTGCGTGAGCCACCTACAACAAGCGTTTCGGTGATGATAATAATTTGCGTGATATAAATTTAAAAGTGAGATATTAAATCTCGTTAGGTTTGAGTTTTTCACTAGTAGAAATAAATATATTTTCGATTATTCACATAAATATACTTTCCTTATTTCGTCAATTGAATACTTTTCTTTTATTCCGAGCTTATTTCAATAAAGATTATGGAAATTTCTTAGCAACATATTCACAATTCACTTGTTGTCATTTCCATTATCATATGAGTGGATTTGAGCATTATTTTTGTATACTCACAAAAAGATACTCATAACTCTACTTACTACTTCAACATTTACAATTGTTTATAGTTACTATTTGCATTCACATGTGAATATTCAAATATGTATTTACAATACCACAAAGCAACTATAAACGACTGCATTGTGACACAAAAAGAATTTATGTGGTGTTTGATTGAGGGGATTTTGAAATTATCCCATGCAAATGAAGTTTGCATTCTGGAAAGCACTTATTTGGTTGATAGAGAAATGGCTGAATACCCAGGCAAGCAGGATGCATAACATTTTCAATTTTGTGAAAGAATGCTAGATTTTGGCACGGTTTAAAAAGCATTGTTGTATGTGGTTTTATTAAGATAGCCGGCTAAACCACGTTACCCCACAACAAATCAGACCATTATACCCCACAACAAATCGGTCATTTTCAATTTTAACAAGAATGCTTTGGAACCACTTACATGCCCTGCCAGGCCCTAATATGAAAAGGAGGAAGCGGATCTGCGCATTGTGCTTCAGGATGGTGACCTTGGCTTTCTTTTTTTTGTTTCTTATCATTTGGATCTTTGGTGCTGATACTGAGTATTGACCGACAAATTTTTTTTTCATTTCTTTTTATATTAACCTCCCACGCATCCTTCTTGTTGTCTCTCTGCTCTCCTTTTTTGAATTTGCGAAGATGATGTCGAAAGTGATTAAATATGTTCAGTTGCTGGATATTATATGTCCACGAGGTGTTTCATAATGCCAAACTTCATACCATAATAAGATTAAATAGCATATGATTCCTTAACTAGCAAAATTTACTCAAAAATTAATAGTTTTTTGTAGAAGATTTTTGTAAAAAAAAATAAAAAATCCATCCAAATTTTTGACGAAAATTAAAATTCGCCAAAAATTTCGAAGAAGAAAAAGAATTATGTTGAAATTTTTTGACGAAAAAAATCTTCGTCGAAAATTTTTTTTGTCGAAAATTGTTTCCATAGAAAATTTCAACTGGATTATTTTTTCCTTGAAACTTTTGGGGGTAGGATATAGTAACAACCAATTAGTTATACTACCAATTAATTTTATCGTTAGATCGATTATATTGATCTAACAGTTATATCTAAGCCCATTTTGATGGCAAAATACCACACGTTCCCTCAGCTGAAGAGCAACTTCAGCATGAAAATCACTTGTTTTACACATTTGTGACAAAAACACAGTGAGGGAACATATGGTAACGTACTCCTTTAAAATATATTAAAAGGGGAACGGACTGAGATGCATTTAATGCACCTGCTCCATTCATTTAATGCCTCTGTCCACTTTGCAGCAAACGTAGGATTAAAGTCTTCTAAAAGCAGAGGCGGTGCACCAACTGAGCAGTTGGAAACATGAAGAGCAGATAATCAAGAGTTCTCATTGGTTGAAAAAGAAAGCAAGGCATGGGAAAGTCTGCAAACTACGACTAATCATCACTCAACCCTGCAAACTGCTGCAATCTTCACAATCAGCTGCCATCGTCCCGTCCCCTCATACAAGCAACCAGCTCCAAAGGAATTATAACCTTGTCACTCCTCTTCCAGCTATAAATAGGACAACCTTCACACAGAAACATCATCGACTCCTGGAGGGTTTGAAGTCCAAAAGGATGAGATCACCTAGTAGTAGTATTAGTAGTAACTTAGTATTATTTCAAAGTTGTAATTGTAGTTAAGTGACAACCCTTCTTCCTTCTCTGTATCAACCCTTAAGACTCCTCACGAGCACCGACCCATCTTTCTCCATTTTCTGTTCTTTATGTAAACTGTCTTTTGAATTAATACAAGTGTTTTTCTCTTCGTTCCATTCGTTATCTCTTAACTGAACCTCGGGTATATGGGATTTCAGTTTAGAATAATTATGTTTGCTTTATCAGCCATGAGCTGAACTATCTGTGGAACGGTTACACTGTGAAACTCTTAAAGAACTGTTTTCAAAACTCTTGATTGAAGCTTTTTGTATTTCTTTGACTAAATAAGCTATATTCATTGTGCACCAATGGAAATTGGGTACATACTGAGAAAGGAACTTCATAAGGAAGGGATTTCAGACAGCTTAGTCATTGGGGGAAGGTAGTGTCATGGCAAAAATACTACTGGTCACCTTAGGAATAAGGGACCAACTCGTCCATTTTAAGGTTATGTACTAAGTACCTGTTGGAGTCAAGGGAGCCATAGGAATATGGAAACTTGTGAGCCATCTAGTCCATGAGCTGAGGAATCATAGTTGGCAGGCAAAGAAACTGGGACAAAGCCAAAAAGTGATAAGTCTTGAGCAGATAAAACAACCTTTTTAAGAGGGAAGCAGTGAATCTGTTCCTTATGTTAAAACTGTTTTAAACCACCACCTTGTTGTCTCTTGATTATAGTTACTTCTGTTTTTAATAGTTTTACTTTATTAAATATTATACTTATCAAGTTATCAAAATCCAATGATTATTATCTCACTTTCTCCTAAACAGGAAGGATCACATACATAACGCAGCGAGCAATTGTTTGCCACCATATTGAACCTACTGTTCCTGAGGAACGTTGTCAAGACAGTAGGGAACGTTTGACCATACAGTTCATTCACTAGTTTTTCTTCTCATTTTCACTTTTATCAAAATAGTGTAAGACATATTTACCAAAAAAAAAATAGTGTAAGACAATCATTAGAGTTCTATCCTCGTGTGAACGATAATTTGGGCACTAATACTCCCTTTATTACTTGATGCATGCACTTGCGCACTTGGGTTGGAACTGAGGAACGAATCTGTGTTCTGCAAGAACAGAGGAACGTTCCCCAGCAAAATTTCTATTTTCCACCATCAGCAAACCTCCCAACACATCTCATCAACAAAATTTCATTTGTGTAGAGTTTCTTATCTCATTGCCCAAAAAAAATTAATTAAATTATCGTTTATTGATGCTTTTGTATTTCAAAAAAAATTACAAAGCCAATATATACGAAAAATGTTATTTGCACAATAATCATGAAACAAATTTTAGGATTTTCCAAAAATCGATCAAATCCAAACCAAAAAAATTGGATTGGATTGGATCAGAAGAAATTCAAAGCAAATGGATTATTACATGATCAAACCGAAGGGATTTTTTGTTTCCAAACACCGTTAATCATAATCATACAAATATTGAAAAAATATAAAATATTAAATATAAATAATCATAATCATGTAAAGATAAAAATAAATATAATTATTGAATCAATATAATCAATCTAACAATAAAATTAATTAATAATAGGGAAAGAATATTGTGACAACCAAGTTGTGTTACTACCAAGTGACTATCAATTAATATGGGAAATCATAACCATATAAAGGTGAAAATAAATATAAAGTATTAAATTTGGAAAATCATGACCATACAAAGATGGAAATTAATCTTACCGTTAGATCGATTATAACGATCCAACGGTTATATTTATTTCCATCTTTGTATGGTCAAGATTTTTCAAATTTAATACTTTATATTTATTTTCACCTTTATATGGTTATGGTTTCCCATATTTAATGCTTTCACTTTAAATATGGGAATCATAACCATACAAAGATGGAAATAAATATAACCGTTGGATCAACATAATCGATCTAACAGTACAATTGATTAGTAATCACTTAATAATAACACAAACTTAGTTATCACAATATCTTCCCCCTAATAATAACTCTAGTTACTTCGCCAAACTTTAAACCTAACATTTGACCAAACCGAGTAAACATCACAATGGTCTCCTTGGTGTATTTTACGTTTTCCTGACGCATTAATAGGAAAATCGCAACAAAATCCCGGATCCTACTGTATCTTCCGTTTTGGAAGTACTATTCTCCGTTACTTTTCATTCATTTATTATTGCTTACCCTCCTTTTCATTTCTCTTTTTCATACGTTATTTTTCATTTTTATTGGCTATTTTTTATTAGGTTGATATTAAATGAGTGATGCAAATAAGGACAGTGGGTAGATGACTTGCGCAGGAGGAATGGGGTACAGCTAGCTCTCAGCTGCAAAATAACACCCTCGTTTGGATACAACATCTTTTGTTGCCTGTAGTTTATGATAGCCTTTGTTTGGTAAAGAGACCAAGTTCTGGCCCCACTTTTCGCATTTATGCTACTCATTTTTGTAACTTTTTTCGCCCATACTATTCTCAAAAATGAACTCTTATTACCCCATATGCGAAAGGCAGAAAACAACCCTCACTCTTGAGCCAGCTTTGGACTGGGATTTTGAAGAAGTAAGAAACCTCTTTTTCTTCAAAAAAAAGCTAAAGCATTCCATTGAACAGAAACTAAAAAAATGGTTTCTGCATATTATCCAACACATACAAAAAAAAAAAAAAGTATTGGATGGGTAGATAATAGAATTCAAAATAGATAATCTTCTACACTCTGCCGTTGAACTTTGATAGATAATAAGAAATACAAACCCTTGGAGTGCTCTAATAACACAGAAAAACCAAGGTATTATCTCTTTACATCTCATTGAACTTACATCTCAAGAAACAAATAAATTAAAACTCAACTCAAAACTTTTGCAGTTCCTAATATCTCAGAAAAATACAAATTTCATGCAATAGCACAAAACTTGCAATGTAGTAGTAGTACTCTAGGATAACTCATTCCTGTATAGCTGCAAAATTTATAGGCACGGTATATTGAGGGGTTCTTCAATCCAACCAGCAAACTCATCAGCACCAAAGTCATCAAAATCATAATCGGGAAGTGCACTAGGCTCATTGTCATCAAAACCATAAAGTTGAATGTCCTCTAGGCCACCAAGATCATCATCATAGCTCTTCCCAAAATCATCAAATATCAAACAATCCAACTCAAACCGAGATGGGGTACAAGCAGCAACAGCAGACGGGGATGGCACATTCAACAGACTAAAACCTGGCATTTCTGCAAATTCAGCCTTCAAACCATTGGTCTCAACAGCTTCGCTGTTTGAAACCTTACCACTCTCAATCAAATTGGAAGCTGAGATATCCAACTCGAGCACAGAAGATGGTGATGCATGGGACAAGACACACTCCGAGTCATCCAATGCAGCAGACTTGGAGTCTGTTGCAGAAACAGCAGCAGAAGAAGCACAGTAGTTGCTCTTTTCTTGGGTAGCCACAGCTTCAGCAGAAACAACAACATTGTTGTTTTTGTTCTTCTCATTAGATAAAGCCTTAGCCATAGCTTCAATTTCAAGCCTTTTGGTCTCATAGGCATTGGAAGCTTCTTCTGCAGTGTTAAAAGTGCCCAACCAGACACGTTCACCCTTAAAAGGGTCACGAATCTCTGCAGCCCATTTGCCCCATTTCCTCATTCGAACGCCTTTGCATTTGCCAGAAGATTGTCTCTTGGTTGAAGGGGTTTCGGCTGAAACCCGATTCATTGAAGGGTTTTTGGCTGAAACCCTCTTCCTGTTCAATCCGTTGTTGCTCGAGTTCTCAGTGCTAGTTTCATCAGCAGTGACAGTAACAGGGTTCACCGAAGGAAGGGGAAGAGTGAAAGTGAGCTCACGCACCATTCTCTTCGTCTTCCTAAGCTTGTCAAAGCTCTCGCCTTCATCTGATGAAGACTCAGTAGCATCAGGATCGTTATAAATTATGCGCAATTTCATCGTCCTTTTGGATTCACGACATGGATTGTTCTTGTGTTTTAATCTTCTAGCCGGTAGTTTCTTAGGCTCCGACATGGTGAAAATTTGGTTTGAAACAAAAAAAAAAAAAAAAAAAACCCACAGAACCCCTCAAAATACCAAGAAACTAACCTTTTAAAGTATCAAAACAAAATTTTTTAAAAAATTAAAAATAAAAAGGAAACAAAATCTTCAAAATTTCAAGAGTATCGTATCAAGTCAGATCCACTCTTAAAAAGAGAAAGAGATTAGAAAAGTCTTTTATGTGAAAGCTTCCGTAACAAATTACAACGCCAGAACAAGTCCTGCAAAAAAAAATCACAAAAATATTTTAGATTCAGATATCAAAACTGTCAAACAATTCCAATCATTAACAACATAAATACAAAATTCAAAATTCACGAACCGTTTTGGCCTCAAACGCATCGAAACAGTTGTGTTCAACAATGAGCAAAGTAACATACAGAAAGCAGAAGCATAAACAAAGAGCTGCAACTGAGCTCCAATCACTTCCAAATCAAACCCAGACATAAATCTCCCAGGGAATTCCTGATAATAAACCCCAATCTTCCTCTCTTCAATTGCCAAATAGGAGAGAAAAGTAAGAGATGGTATGAGACACAAAATATATAGAGATACGAATGAAACAAAGCAATAGTTTTGAGATAAAAAAAATTATATAAATCTATGGCTACAATTTTTTCTGTCCCAAATACTTATTAAATTATTATTTCATAGATTAAAGAAAAAAAAAACAACGACCTTGGGACACGATTGAACAGACACAAATCTCTATATAAACATTAAACAAAAGCACATCCTCCTGTGTATGTCTCCAGAATCTAAACAGTAAAGACTGAAGGCTCATAGTGAAATTTACCTCTTTATGCTTGTTTGTTTTCACTGTTAGTGGTGGCTGGCTGTCTCTTTCTCCGTCTCTTTCTCTGTTTATCAGTTTTTTTAACACTGAACACTCTCTAATTCTCTCTCTTGTATTTTGTCTACTCTCTGTTACACCTTTCCCATCCTTATGTTACTTTATGGGAGTATGTCATACCATATCTGCTCTGTCTACACCTACCCATGCTTTTAAATAAAATCAATAAATTCCTTTTGTTATTTTTTTTAAGAGAAGAGATATTCTTCCTCTTGTTTTAAATACACTTCTAAGTAATATTAAAATCTTCCGAACTATATGTTACACAATTGAATTTGGACGTTATTATCTTTACAAATTAACTTTGATTACATATATATCCGAATAAAAACTTTTGATTTGTTGACTATTTGAGATTTTTTTAAAATAACTGTCAATTAAGAGCAATCACATTCACATTTATTAGTTATATAAGTTATTTACTTACAAGTAAGTCCCAATAAATTTTTTGACTAATTCTAATTCTACACACATACATACGGAGTAGTGAGTTACTTTTGAATGAGTATTTAAAAATATGTGTTTTATAAGAGTTATATAATAGGAAAAGTGATTGTGTTATGTTATAGAGATTCGTTTTGCGTGCCAGAGTTTTTTTTACGGGCCCCACAAAATGTTGTGTGTAAGAAATTTGTTGTGGTCATGTTAAATGATAGATGATAAATCCTAAAAATATATATCAAATTTATATATTATTTTTTATGTATATATTATAAGAAGGAGGATGCACTTACCACCACTAAGGTATACTACTTTTACGATCAATTTGATCACCATTGGATTAAAATTAAATCCAATAGCTCACAATTAATCCTTATAATCCTAATTTTTTACTTTCATTCTATCACATTTTCTCTTATCTTCTCTCAACTCTCTTACGTCTCGTCTCTGTATTGGATCCCTTTTTTTCTAGGGTTCTCAAGATGGGACAGATGATTTCAGATCAATTTATCGCAATACTAAAACACGTACTGCTAATATTGCTTTATGGGAATCTTTGTATTGACATGATTTCTGCTGCCTTTCAATTGATACTACTTCCTTTATTAGTTTTATTGTGTTGATTCTAGATGTACCAGATGAATATTTCTTCATTTTAATTGATTAAGGCCAACTCCAATGTCGATACTCAGTCAAGGATCCCAATGATGCCATGTGTTGGAAGTGAAGCTAATTGGGCTAAACTCACAAAAACTTGATCAAATAAATCTTTTTGAGAAAAACATGATTCAGCGTACGGTTTTTAATTACCCTGAAATTGAAACAATAAATCGACTATGAAAAAAAGGAGATTCAGTGTCTGTTGTGAACCCTAGGAAAAAAGGGATCAAATACAGAGATGTAGAGAGAGTTATGAGAGGATGAGAGAAGATATGAGAGAATGAAAGATAAAAAAATTAGGATTATAAGGATTAATCATGAGCCATTGAATTTAATTTTAATCCAACAGTAATCAAATTGATTGTAAACGTGGTATACTTTAGTGGTGGTAACAGTTAGTTTCCATTTGTATTTTAAGATTTAAATCACAAATAATATTTCTATTTCCTTTCCTTAATTAATAATGACTTTTCAATTTTTTGAATTGAAAATTATATATATCTTGAATTAATTTTTGAATCGTAAATTATGATACGATATATAGTTAAATACAGAATCGTCAATTTCGATACAGGCAACTGATTTGTATCGCATAGCTTTTGTGTTATATTGTATCGCACAACCACCGATTTGTACCGCAAAACATCAGTATTATATCGCATTGCACAACTTCTGTATTACATTGTATCGTGCAATACTAACAGTTATATAAAAAACTATAAATTAAATTAAATAAACTAAAAAAATAAGATATAGGTGACACTATAATAAAAAGAGTGCCATAGGTCAGGTGTTGGGGTCATAGCCAACCCAATTCTGCAGGACTCGCCTCATTTAAATAAACAATTGCTTAGTGGCGGTATAATCCACCTCCTATCGCTGTATAAATGTTGAATTCTTGCCTTCTAATTGCATAATACATTCTAGTCATATACCACACCCTCACTGATTGAGCGATCAAACCAGAATCATTGATCTCTCTACATCAGGTCATAGAGCAAATCATCCATCACTCTTTGTAGTAAACAAGGAGTAACATAATAAATTATTTAAAGTAAGAAAATATTTTCACCAAAAAAAAAAAGTAAGAAAATATAATATAATATAATATGAGGAATGTTATACTTATAACTTTTTTTTTACAACCTCTTATAACCATATTTTAACACTGTTGATTTCCGTTAATCAACGGTTATGATATGATTGATTAACAACAACTTTATTAATTCATAATAAATGATAACCGTTGATTGGCGAAAATTAACCATATTAAGATATGATCGTAAAAAAAAATTTGTAAGTGCAACATTCCTTATTTTGGTTATATGAATTGACTTAGTTAATTTATTTTTAAGTTAGATTCAAATCATATTTTATGGTGAGTTAATTTGATCCCATGTTAAGTGATGTTTTAAGCCTTGTCATAATAATAATAATAATAATAATAAAAAGAAGGTTAAAAATTAAATTTAAAATTAATTGATATTGAGGATGAATGGCATCGGGCTGGGTTACATGCACATACATAAACATAATTATCGTACATGCATATCAGGCCTGAACACAACTGCGTCAGTGTCGACGTTGAAAACCTCACTTGCTCGTGCGTGGTAACAAAATTCTAACTGAGCTGTTTTCGTATCCGGTATCCTACAGTGCAAAGTGAAACGTGTTTTACACGCGCAAGAATAAAACGTGAGTTTATAATATCTTACTTTGTAGCTTTATTTGGAGGATAGCGCGGTTAACGGCGACTATTCGCCGAAGTTTTTGACTTTGACATGATTGTACAGTTATGCCAACGATGATAACGGAAGCCGTTATTGTGTCTTGTAAAGTGCTGTTCAGCAATAGCCGGTCATCCTTTTCACGAGAAAAACTTTAATACGGAGCACCGAATTCGATATTTTTTTTAATAAATAAGAGGTTTTGTAGTGTAGGGTTTAAAAAGAAATTTAAAAATAGCGGTAAAAAAATATTTTTTTATTTAGTAAAAAAAACATCAAATTTAGAGTATTTTTTATCGTGTTCTCAAAAAAAGTTTTTTTTTTATAAAACTTAAGACAATTTAAAAAAACAATTTAAATTTTTTAAAAAATATTTGACTTTTTACTTTTACTTTCTTTAAACTATAATTTTTAACTTTAAAAAAAAAATAAGTTTTTGTAGTTTTTTATGACTTTTTTTTAAAAAAACATACATCTAAATAGCCTCTTAGTCTAGAGACTGTTTGGCAGAAGTGAAAAATTTAAATTTTTTGGAAAAATGATATTAGGAATTCGATTTACCCACATTTGACACCAGAATTGTAAAAAATTTCCCCAAAAAGTGGATTCCCATTATTCCTATTAATGAAGTAAAATTTTATTTTAAAATACCACAGTGATATTTTGGGTAATAGGAATATTTGATAATTTTTTTTGAAACATAACTAAGATTAATTCATTTTTCCTGCAATATTTTACAATCATCCAAATATAGCATCAAAAAAATTAGGCTAAAATATAAATTACCCCGTTAAACTTTGACCATATTTCAAATTACTCTACTTTTAATTGTTTTAATTAACCCCATGTATTTTATAATTATTTCAAATCAACAATTCTCTTAAAAAAATTACAAACTCTATTAAACCTCCTCACATGCCCTAAGTCCCAGATCTCAAAAGTTTCTTCTATATTTTCTTCGACGTTCTCCTATCTCTTGTTATAATTTTTTTGGATCTTTTTTCAGTAGGTTGGGATATTTCGATTTGGACTAGAGAAGATTAAAGTGTCTCTTTTCTTCTATGTTCTCCCATGATCTCTCTTAATACATATTAATATCTTCTACGAAGGGGAAACCACAATCGCCGGAAACTTTGTGAATAATTAATCAAGAGCTAAAAAAAAAGAGAAGAAAAGATCATCCATAATCGTAGAAGAAAAGATCACTGTTGGAAACTTTGTAAATAAATGATAACAAAATTATCACATCCCAAACTTTGTGAAAAATCTTCTACTTTAGTCTTCTTTGATCCAAATCAAAATCATCCAAAACTACCAAAACTAGTAGGAAAAATCCAAAGAAAATTAATTTAGTAAATTAATAAAAGATGCTATCCATTAAAAGAAATTATGAAGAGTTGCCATAATAATAATTTCATGCAAGATTTTATCAAGAACAGGGATATTTAATAGGGTTTACATTTTTGCAGGGTATATGTAAATCAAATATTTGCCATACATATATTTAAAAGTATTAAATGCAGGTAATCATAACCATACAAATGATGAAAGTATTAAATGTGGAGAATCATAACCATATACCTGTCGTTGATTTACGTAAAGCGTCTACAAAAATGATTTTACCTATTTAATAGTGATCCAAGCATTTGGGAAATTACACCTAGATCATATAATTTTAGAAATTTTCTTGTTACGTCGTTCGTCGAACGTTTCATTGAGAATAAGAACAATTCATTGTTTCAAAAAAAAAAAAAAACAATTCATTCCAATTTAATAATGGGTCTATAAGAGTTATATTGTAGGAAAAGTGATTGTGTTATGTTATAGAGATTCGTTTTACGTGCCAGATTTTTTTTTACTGCAGGCCCCACAAAATATTGTGTGTGTAGAAAATTTTTTATTATCATATTAAATGACGAACGTAAATCGTAATATACTCTTTAAGTATTATAGAAAAATATATATTTTTAATGTAGGGATTAAAAATCATCCTCCGTGGGAGTCCTGGTCCTGCTCCTGCCCCGACAACACTCTTTAAGTTTTCAGCTTTTTGACTGTAATATTGTAAAATAAAAAAAATAGTTAAATGCATTGGGCCTCGATAGGGGCACAAGCCAGGGTGCCATGACAAAGCACTTTGATAGGATGGGTAATTTATCTCAAAATTCACTCCTTATGTATTTACTATTTCACTCCTTATAAATATTACACTAAATACCGATTCTGACCAAATTTTATGATATCCATTTTAGTTCCTAACAAATAAAAAGATTATTTGTGATTTCTAAGAAATTTAAAGTGGACCCATCATTCTAAGGGACTAATGTGGATCTTTTTTGAATTTGTGAAGGACCACGATTTCAACTAAATGGGTCTGTTCCTTTGGTGGTCCTTTAGTGTAAATGGAAGGGTAAAAGTGGAAAAGAAAAAAATAGCAGGGATAAAAAGGGAAAGAAAAAATTGATGTTGTGAGAGGGAGCACCAAATTATTAGGTAGTCCTGGAGCATAGGGATGTAAATGGGTCAGGCCAAGCCATGCTTTAGCATAAATAGGCTAGGCCCGTATAGAATATTTTAAGTCTGGCCCAGCCTCTTAACCTGCCACAAACTAGCATATTGGCCTAGGCCTGACCTGTTTTGAAACACACAAAGTCTGGCCTGCTTGAAGACATATTGGAGGTGTTCTGTATTTAGATCTTTTCATACTTTTTGTAATAGTGCAAATTATTAAAATTTGTCACAATTACTAAATTTTAATTGAAACCAATAACGAATTAACAATAGTCTAAAAATACTCAAAATAAAATGCTGGAGTTAGGTGATCAGAGTACGGCCACAAAAATTGAGAAAATAACACTTGAACCCAATACAATACAACAAACAAAAATAGAGAAACAAAGTTCCCACGATTTAAAAAAGTATATTCAAGGAAACTAAGCTTGAAGCACTTATGGTGTAAGAAGTATCTTTAGGGAAGCCAAATAAAAACAATAGAATAAGGGTTTAAAAAAAAATTGGCAGTGTGGTGTGTCCCTCTAGCACCGATCGAGATGGAGGCTGATGAACAATAGCACAACTGTCGATGAGTAGCGTGGTCACTGGTTGGAGGTGGCTCAGATGGCGAACAAAAGAGCAGCTTATGTGGACCAAAAGTAGTAAAAAGGAAGAAAAGATCGGTAGTCCCCCAGTCCCTACACTCTATTATATAAGATAAATTTTATTAAAAAATTGTTTAAAAATATAGGCGGCATGGGCCGAGCTTTACAAAATAGGTCTGTGGCCTGATTTTAAAAGAGGCTTTATAATTAGCCCAAACCTAGTCTGTTTTGTTAAGTGGGCCAGACCAAAGGTAGGCCGGGTCAAAGGCCCCTGACGAGTAGCCTGGCCCATTTACCCCGTATTGGAGCATATAAAATATTTCCAACTTTGAGATGGCATGATATGATTATAATATGTGGCATTTGGTGCTACTGTTGCACCTAAATTCAGTGCATCCCACCAATAGGAGCATTACACATCAGAGGAGAGAGAAAAAATTTGGCAGAGAAAATGAAACTTTAGCTGACATGTAATATTTTTATTGGTGGGATGTACTCAATCTTTGGTGCAACAGTAGCACCAAAAATTTATTCCCGACGGCCTCACTTACGGAAATTTTTTGTACACGTCAATCCATATTTCTTTTTGCCTATTTTTTTTTTCACTTTAACACATAATTTTTATTTATGCGGAAAGCATTTGTCATTTTAAATAACATAACTTATATCATTTTACTCTCATAAAAAAGTGAGACACACATCTTTATATTTTTTGTCCTCTCTCTTCTTTTATCTATCTCTTTCTCTCACTTAAAATAACATAATTTGACATCTTTTAAAATGATACACATTTTTCCCATTTTATAACTCCTCCCATACTTCAAAAGGGAAAAATAAATCTCATATTGTAGAAAAATTCAAATCTCATGTCATAGATACATCAAATGTAGGATCCACTTATTTAAAAAAATAAAAAATAAAATAAAAAAGAGTAGTATACCTTTTATGGTGTACGTAGGAAAAATTTATTTTCTCATGTAACATGAGAAAAAGAAAGCCCATTTCAAAACTTACCCATATTGACAAAAATGAGCGTGAGTACTGTAAGTTTTCTGCTCACTTACGTGCTACCCCAATCTCATTAGTCTTGTGTAGATAAGTTGACCTTTGAATTAAATAGGTCAAATCTATATATATAAAATACTTTAAGTCTGACTTTATCTATTAATTTTGTGTATTTTCAAATGATAAGTTTGATTGAACTATATTTAAAAAATAAAATTTTTAACCTAAATCTATTAACATGTTTAAATTTAATAGGCATTCAAAAATTTTAAAAATAATTAAAATAATAATATTTTATTATACAAAATTATAAAAATAATAATTTTATTTATTTTATTTAAAGAAAATAATATGATATAGGTCGAATATATAAACAAAAAACTATGACTTATTTTTTAAATATATTTTTTAAAAAATTCAAACTTATTTTATTTGAGTATATATAATAGATTCAACCTGATTTAAATATAAACTGCATTGTAAGTTCATATTATACCGCCCGAGTCATTTTTGCATCACTACTCGTAAACCAACTTACATCAGTAATTACGATATTACGGCCAAAAAGCCTAGTTTTCCTGTCCATCCCTATCCCTTTCGGATGTCAGCTTACTCATGGTCAGTGGTCACAAAATTCTGTCAACACTTTACTGATATTTCACTTCAATCATATCTGGTGATTTTTTTTGATATTCGCATGAAGGTGTAAAAAAATGATCATGTCTCTCTCGTAGACAGTCTTTTGGCCAGGCAATTTATATTAATAATAATAATTATTATTTTGTACATAATAATTATGAATTTTATAAGAATTATGTAATAAGAAAAGTGATTGTATAATATTATACAGATTCATTTTGTGTGTCTTAATTTTTTTGGCCTCAAAAAATATGAGCCCTACAAAAATTGTGCGTGTAGGAAATTTTTGTGTGTTATGTTAAATGATAAATGCAAACCCCGATAATTATTATTATTGATCGGTACAAACAAATTACAAACATTAATTGAAATGTCGCGGGCGGAAAACGGTAATGGCACCAAGGGTCAAAATTTAGGGAAAAATTACTCTTATATTACATGTGATAAATTTTTCTCCTACACATTTTTCGATAACTGTGCCACTTTTTTTAGGTAGTGGAACCCACAAGTTTATCTCTATGAGATGAGATAACTGATCTCATTTAACTTGAGATTAATAAAATTCCAAAAGTTATCCTCTCATATTTTAATTAATATGATTGTATTATAGGAGGGAATTCAACATCAACATCACCTTTATCTCAAATTAATTGGGGTCGGTGATAGATGAACCCACATGAAAGATATAAAATTATAGAAAAAATAAAATAAAAATAAAAATAATATATATATATATATATAAATAAAAGTGAAAAAGAAAGGAACAAGAAGAATTGGGGAAATGAAGGGGAAAATGACTAAAATGGACCATCTGGAACATAGGAATAACCACGGGTCTAACCTTCCACCATAATTATACCTTTTCTCCATTCCGTTCTAAGACACACTGTTCGCCAATCTATATCTCACTCCATTAAATCTTATTTTACTACCTTCCTCTAAGTAAGTTTCGGCCGACCTCTGCCTCTTTTTGTGTTGAGCTCTTGGTAACAAACTTATATAATTAAAATTCTCCAACATATTTCACCAAAAAAAAAAATCTCCAACATAATATGACCATATTAATATAGGGTAAAGTGTGTATCATTTTAAAGGATGCAAAGTTGTATAATTTTAAGAGAGAGAAAGAGATAGATAAAGGAGGAGAGAGAGTTGACAAAAAAAATAAAGATGTGAGTCACACCTCCTTGTGAGAGTAAAAGAATATAAATTGTGTTATGTAAAAGGATAAATACTTTTCTCACTATTCCGTTAACGGATTCCTCGCGTGTCTTTTTGTTTTTTCATTTGTCTTTAAAAAAAACAGCCATTGTCTCTTGCGCGCATTCCTCGCGTGTCCCAAGATCGTGTAGGAAAAGTTAGGCATTGGTAGTGAGATAAATAATCTCGGCGGGATATGAATATCTAAACCCACCTAAATTTTTCCAAACCTAAATACTAGTCGATCAGGCAGCCATTCTTATTTAAAAGGGTATTTACTTAAGAGTTTATGATAAAAAAAATCAATACTATCTAGAGAAATATTTATTTTTCAATTTTCTCCATAAGTCCCTTAATGAAATTTTTTAGATATCAATATTATCTTGTTCAATATCTTATTCAGATTTTTCTTATGATAAAAATCATTATAATAAATTGAGAATCATGTGATCATATGTGCATAGGAGACAGGGATCTTTAATGAATAGCCATCACAAGACAACCAAACCGTACACAACTTGGTAGTGTTTTTAAAAAACATTTTAATTTCGTGTTTGTTTTGTTATTAAATATGTGTGACCTTTGGAAAGTGATGCTCGTTCCTCAGTCGTGTCGTGCCCATAACCAGTTTTATAAAAGAAAACGCAGCACAGGTCCACTCCACTTATCTACTGCAATTAATAATAACACAACACTCACCACTCTCCCAGTGATAAGGTAAGGGTTTGTGTGTGTTCGTGTCAGTGTGCCATCGTGTTGTGTCTGATTCGTTGCTACATGGGGCCACAACTTTTTCTAATCGCATAATCGTTAGTCACGTGACCCTTTGCCATCGCCCATCCATGTGATGAGCCACGTCCAAATGCACTTGATGAATAAGGACCGCGTATAACTGAGATTTTTCAAATCAAACAAAATTAATGCGAAATGTAAGTAAACAAAAACCCAACCATCGGATTGGATCTCTTCGTATAAAAAAGTGACTATGTGATCATATTATTGTATTACAATCATTTATTTAAAAATTATATATTTTTCTCTTTCTTATCTCATCATCAATGAATGAAAATGAGTGGTTAGTACCAAATAACATGATCATATGACCATTTTTTTATATGATATGATCCAAATCCCCCAACCATCTAACTCCAAAAAAAAACCAACAATCTACATTTATTTCTTGAGTAAGGTTTTTTTCTTAGACATAACAAAAAAAAATACAATTCCTATTTTCGTCCTTTATAAAATAATATTCATATTAATTTTTTTTTTAGGGATTAAATTAGGTCTAAAATTTCACTTTTTTACAAATGTGGTCCCAACTCAATGAAAATTCAATTTAATCTATAAAAAATGACTAATATAAGTATTTTTTTTATAAGGGACAAAAGTGATAATAGTATTTTTTTTGTTAGAACCCGTAAGAAACTTTACAGTTATTTCTTTGATAGAAATATCACGGTTTAAATAATTATTATTTAAATAAGGGTTTTATCAGAGTTATGTTATAGTAAAAGTGATTGTGTAATGTTATAGAGATTCGTTTTGCGTGCATTATTTTTTTATTATTTTTTTTTGCTTTAGAAAGTGTGGGCCTCACAAAATGTTGTGTGTGTAGGAAAATTGTTGGTGTCATGTGACATGATAGATGTAAACCCCTTTAAATAATCATAGGGTTCAATTTATATAAGATAAGAATAAAAATCCCTACATATATAATCGCTATTGATTTTATTTATATTTACTGATTCACGTGAATTCATATAAATATTTATAAATTTAAATATAAATAATTTTAATTATAAATTGATTTCGAAAGAAAAGTTTTTATATTTAAACATTTTTATAATCAAGTTTAATGTAAAATTCTCGATTCAACATAAAATTCTTTTTTTTTTTTGATAAGCTACATAAAATTCTATTTTACTTCTAATTTAATGTGTCTTCAAAATTAAAATCATATTTGATTAAAAAGATAAAATTCAAAAATAACTACTTTTTAAATTTTTAAAATGAACAAATAATTTAAAAATAAATAAATTCTTTACTATTATTATAGAAAGAAGTATATATACTTTTTAGGGATAACTTAAAAAATACCTCTATAAGTTTCATCGGAATCACTTACCCCTCCCCGAAATTTTTAATCATTTACATCCCTATTTAAAGTTTATTTATCACTTACCCCCTAAGTTGATTTTCCATCCAAAATTAAAGTTAACACAATTCATTTTTTAAGAAAATACCTAAATTACCCTTAAAAAAATAACCCTTGCACTAAATACCGAATCCATTGTGCCCTAATTGTTCTGACACCTCATATGCACAGACACACATTTTTTTTTTTAAATTTGTGTGTCGGACACAGACACGCTCCGACATGCCCGGACACGCGTCCGACACGCAGTCAACGTTTGGGGACACGTGGTCAACTCTCCGACACGTTTCGACATACGGTCAATATTTGGGTACACACGGTCAACATTTGAGGACACGCTCGGACACGTTTTTTTTTTTTTTTTTTAATCTTATTTTTATTTTGTTAACTAAATATAAAAGAAATAATTTATAAATTAATTCTTGTATGTTATGAAATTTGACATTAAAAATTAACAAAGTAAGAAAAATTATTTATACTTATATTTATTTTATGACATTTAAATATTTGATTGGTTATATGACTTATTATGGACTCTTATATGTATTAAATATAAATTATATTATATATATTAAATTTTGTATTTAATATCAAAACGTGTCCCAACGTGTCAAAATATGACATTTTTTAGAATTAACGTATCGGCGTGTCGTGTCGTATCCCGTTTCGCATTTCCGTGTCCGTGCATCATAGTCTGACACTATTACCCTACCATATTTTTCTTCAATCGTCACTCCCTTCTATTTCACTTCTTCAATCGATTCGGCAACCATCTTTTGAAAGAGGTGCAGATTTGTTTCTATGAGAAAATAAAAGTTTTGGGTATTTTCCTCTTTCATAAAATCATGGGTTTCTTGTCATATGGATTGGGTCCTTTTGAAATTAGGAAAATTTGGTTCAGTTGTTTTCTTTCGAAAGCAAGAAAAAAAGGGGGAGGGTGGAGTTTTTGCCGTTTTACTTGGATTTAATGTTTGCCTGTTTATATTTGATGGAAATTATATATAGACAAAACCTTAATTATATGATGGAAGGGAATGGGTTGCAGTAATCTGTTTTGAGTATGCTCTCATGAAAACCATAATCATATCTCATGGCCTGCATTTTGACTATATGCTCTCACAAAACCAAACACCTCCCACACCTTAATTATCCCCGTCTAGGCTTCCATTAAAGCGTGACGACCTCGTTTGAGTCACCTTCCGTTTCAACACTCAAAAATGCCGCCAATGGATTCGGTACTTTGAAATGAAGAATATAAATATGTCGTCAAGAAAAAACTTAGTGCAGGGGTTAATTCTTTTCTTTCTTTCTTTTTTAAGGATAGTTTTGGTATTTTATTAAAAATATAACTCTGTTAACATTAGTTTTGAATGGAAAATCAAGTTAGAGGGTAAGTGAAAAAAAAAAACTTTAAATAAAGGAATAAATGATTACATTTTTTGATGAGGGGACTGGGGAGTAAGTGATTCTGTTGAAACTTAAGGGGAGATTTTTGAAATTTTCCCTACTTTTTAATGACGCAAGTTACGCTGAGGGATATGGATTGGATTGTTAAATAGTTGTTTTGGTTAGGAAAAAAATATATAAACCGAAAGTAATCATCAACCAAATCGAATTGTATAATAAATAATTACATTTTTGTTAAATTAATATAGGGGTTTATACTTCTTATGTCACATAAGATGAGAATTTTTGCAACACACATACTTAGGTGGGTCCAATTGGAAAGAAGTAAATAAAAAAATTAAAATTATTGGAACGTAAAACGATGTGAGTGTAGCATAAGAAAGCTATTCTTATGTTGCATAAGAAGTATAAACCCCATTAATATAAGCATCAAACTATTTGCTTAAACAGTTTGAGAATAAAAATTTTTCTTCGATTCGGTTTGGTTTTTTATGCCAAAACCAAACCTAACTGTGTGCATCCCTTGAGATGTAAGGAAATCTAAACCCCAAAAGAAAATACACAAATAAGAGTTAAAGTATCAAAATTTAAGTTTATAAAAAAAAAAAGTATCAAAATTTAAAACTGTTAATCTAAACCCAAACCAAATATAGACAAAAAAAACAAAAAGCCCATCTATAGACATTGGCCTCGTAGGATTATAGACAAAGAGAACATATAAGTTCCAAAAAAAAAACCCAAGAGTTATACACATTGCCGGTGTTTAGAAATCCGCCCGACCAAATCCATTATGATCAATTATAAAAAAAATAAACAAGAGTTACAAGAATCAAAGCATCCAAATCCAAAATTGTAAAATATAAATCTAAAGCAAATATAGACTTGAAAATCCAAAAGCATAGGCATTGGCCCTATAGGGCTGCCAACAAGAGTTCTAATCCAAACCCAACAATATAAACCCAAATTTAAAAACTTTAAAGTATATACCCACAATGAAAAATAAACCCAAGTTAAAATTCTAAAGTCCCAACCTAAATGAATAATGAACATAACAAAATAAAAAAAATCGATACTAATACAATAATAATTAAAAAAAAAAACCAACCTAAAAAAAAAGGTTAAAAAACTAACCTTCACAAGAATCAAAAGAAATCACAGAAGGAAACTCATGAAAGCAAACTTAAGAAGAAACCTTGCTACAAGAGAAAACAACATATGTTTTGGCTAGATTTATATACTAGATATGTTTAATTTATTATGCGAATGTAGGATTCCAACAAGGACATGGAAGACATAATTCTAAATCACTTGAATAACGATCAGTTTCAACTCAGGTACTTTAAAAAAAAAAACTAACAATCAAATTCCAACCCATAAGCCATGTTGCCTTGGCTTGTTAAAATGGAAAAGGACGACCATAATTCCAGCTCATCTCCTCTCCCTCACAACACCTACAAGAATTGTAGAAGTGAAAAAGAACACGATGAAGTTACAAGTCTCATAACTAGGATGAGACAATCTCAACCTATCATCATCCCATTTTCCATGTCATAGCAAAGTTTTTACCCACAGGGATGTTCAAACCCTTCAAAGCTACCATCACTGTCTTCTTTTCTCCAATTAACTGACCTTCCAAGTGCTCATGTTCTGATGTACTAACTTTCACATTTGAAACACCCATTAGTGGTTTTCCATCTATCTCAAGTGCAGATAGTGCTCCACTTCCATCTAATCCCACCGCAGATATAGATTCAATAACCAAACCTTCATCTAATGCAAACTTGCCTTGTTGGACTTGTGACCAAATTTTCACAGCTCCTTGTTTGACATTTGCATAAAAATCAACATAAGTTGAATAGCCATTTCCAAGGTTCATCTCTGGCAGTTCATCATCATCAAGGAAAAGGTTCCCTTTAGCTTCTCCTTCGGTTGCCCCTGCTGGGAAGGTAACAATGAGGCTGAAGGGTGTCATTCTAGCATCCTTAGAGATCATTCCACCTTGCTGCATTGGAAGAATGGAATTTTGATATAAATGCACATTGACCACATGTAGAGGGGCGTCAAGGGTAACATAGATTCCATCTTTTGATGTAATGGTTTGTGTCAAATCAAGCAAACTGTACCAAGAACCAGGAGGAAAGAGTGCTTTCACTTGTGTTTTTCCCTGCTCAAGCACTGGAGAAATCATAAGACTGCTTCCTAGCAAGAACTGGGTGCTAAGGCCATAACATTCAGTGTAAGTTGGAAATGAGAAGAAAAGAGGTCTGGCAATTGGGGCTCCACTAACATGAGCCTCATAGCTTAGGGTGTAAAGATGTGGAAGTAGCTTATACCTTAAACCCAAAGCATTTCTAGCAGACTCAGCTACTGATTGCCATTGGTATAGCTCCTGTCTAGGAGAGTAGTAGTTTGCATGATCCCTTGAGAAAGGGTAGAAAGCCCCTACTTCAATCCATCTATTGCATAGTTCTTCAGTGGGTTGTGGATAGAATCCACATATATCTGAACCTACCATTGGCACCCCAAATATACCAAAATTGAGCATTGTGGATATTGAGTACCTCAAGTTCTCCCATGTGCCCTGATTGTCACCAGTCCAATGCGCGGCATATTTGCCTGAACCGACATAAGTGGAGCGGGACAAAATAAAAGGCCTCTTGCCTTGAAGCCCTTGAAGGGCCTTGTGAGTTGCAATGGATTGAGAGAAACCATAAAGACTGTGAGCATCATACTCCAAAATGCCATTATAGTGGACTGCACTAGTGGCTATGGTTTTGTAACCGATAGGAGCTTGTATTCCTGAGGCATTTATCTTGTAGGGGGGATCGTCCCATCGTGTTTTTGTAATGTTCTTGCAATCCAAGCAACATATCCATCCAGGTCCTGTTCCACTTGGGCACTGCTTTCCCTTGGGAATTTTGCATTTTCCAGAACAGAAATTGGAAGCTTCGTTCATGTCAATCCATAGGCCGTCAACAGGAACAAGTTCATGGAAGCGGCGGACCTCATCACCCCACCAAGAAACTGTCTTTGGATTGAGAAAATCAGGAAAGTTTACTGCCCCTGGCCAAACTTGAGCCAAGTAAGGTTCACCTTCATACTTGATAAAAACATCATTAGCTATACCCCTTTGATACACACCATAACTGGCATTAACGCCAATTCCTGGGTCAATAATGACAATATATTTCATGCCAATGCTGTGTATCTTGTCCAAGAAGTTCAAAAGCTTAGGACGAGGGTAGTTGATTGGATTGAGCGTGAAGTCTTTGTGCCCATCCATGTGATCATCATCATTCCAGATCACATCAAGTGGGATTTGAGCCTTCTTGTAATTCTCCACAACATCTTCTACCACTGATAGATTGTGATATCCCCATCTGCATTGGTGGAATCCTATAATACCAAATGAGCATGAAGATCAGTTAAAAGGCTTTTAGAAAAAAAATTCAGGTATTATTTTCAACTTCTTCCGGAAGCATAAGGATCTGATGCTATTCACCCTTTTCACTTAATTGACAAGTAAAGTAGCAACATGTAAATGAAGCAAGTATGAGTTATAGCAAGAAGACATGATTGGTTCATCGGTAATAATCCAAACTGAACTGTATACTCCCCTCAACCCAAGGATAACCTTATTTCAGACAAGATAACAATATTGAACAGATTAGGTAGCAATGGTCATCTTGGATTAGTACAACTTCTGGCCCTACAGAGCTATAAGCATTATACTTATTGAAAACTAATTCATGATCTTTTCACAATTTTTACCCTCAAACACAACTGACCCCTTTTGTAGTAAAGGAAGCTTTTCCTTAAAATGACATGAAAATCATCCCCAAGGTTGTTGCTGTTATTAACCACATAATCCTATACAAGAATGAATATATGACCTCTCTCATTAGGAAAACGGACGGTGATAGACAACGTGTATGCAATGATAGTCCTTGACAAGGACCCACGGATTCCTTTATACAAGCATGTGACAAAGGTCAAATTCCTTGACTCAAGAGTGTAGCAGAAAAGATGACTTTATTTTATATGGTAAAGTTAAGTTTCCAACTTTTATGAGTGACCTTATCTTTCCATGTGGACCTAAAAGTTATTAAAATACTGAACAACTAACACTAGATCTAAAAAGGCCTTGCCAGGATCCAAATCGTACAAACAGTGACATGATTTAAAATAACTTTGCATACCTAACTTCATAAAACAATCAGAACATCCCCCATCGTACAATATACAGATAAGCTAAAGTAAAAAAAATAAAAATAAAAATCTCAAATGCATTATGCAACACACCAAGAAAATAATCTCATCATGTATCAAGAAAGTCACTGAATTCACATAACCACAGATTTGAAAACATTAGTTTACTTCCATTTAACTAAGGCAAGGATATTTTATCAATTAAGTAGTCGCATCTGGTAAGCCCCAGTTTTCACAATTGATAATTTTTCATTCTATATCATTTAACACAAAAAGGGAATGACACCCAAATCAGTATCACTAAGATTATGCATAAAAAGTAGATTAAGCAATAATAAAATAGGAGAGTGATAGTGAATCATACCAAAAGCCCAGTAAGGCATTGGAGCAGGTCTTCCAATTAAGGAAGTATACTGATCAACAACATTCAAAGGCGTAGGCCCAGAAAAGAAGTAAAAATCAAATACACCTCCAATAATCTTGTATGTTAGAGAGGTTCCTTTGTAGAAAACATCCATTCCATTGCTATTCAGCAGCAGAACAGCATGTGCAGAAGCTATGCCACCAGCATTTCTGAGATCCATGTACACAGGATGTGATCCGTATAGATCAGCATTGAGATTAATAGCTGATATATCAGTGGTATACAAAGTGTAAGGGTCACTAGGATACAACTTGATTCCATGTGGCTGTGTGTTCTCTCCCAAACCATACAAAGAGGCATCTTTAGGCAATATGGTAGAAATCTCAAGGTAATGGTCCTTGAAAACCAGTGAACTAAAATGGTCTGAATCTTCAGAGCTAGAGTTGAAAAGGGTCTCACCATTTGACTTCCTTTTCACTGCAAAGCTAAAAGGGTCTGAAGTGTAGCTGAACAGTAACTCAGAACCAGAGTACTCAGAGACTGATATAGGGTTCTTCCTGAACCTTCCAATGGTTTGAGTCAAAGCTGGTGGTTGCTCCCTTGGTAAAAGGTTGTAGGGAACCTCCCATCTTTGCTTCTTGGCATCTGTTATGTGTACCCTCAAACGGTTCTCTGTCTCATGTCTTCAAAATCAACAACAATGTACAAGGTTTTTTTTACAAAAAAAATCAGTTTTTTTCATTGAAACACACAAAAAAGAAGAACAAATATGAGACTTTTCAAAAAGGGAAAATGAATGTGCATAGTGATGGAAGGTTGGACTTACTTGGCATAGAAGCGTAGAAGGGGAATATCAGGACCATAGATTTTGGTTTTCTGCTTAACTTGAAGGAGCCCTACAAGGCCACCATCAGGGGTCTCTTCAATGGAGATAAGACGATAGCCTTGACCAATTTTAGTAACATTTGCTGAAGAAGAACTCACCCCAGTTGCATATAGAACCAGAGTTATAAGAAGAGAAGAAAGACATAGAGAAGCTAAATGGTTAGGATAAACCATAGCTCACTATACAGTAATGCACTGGGGACTGATACTGTGAAGGTAGCTATGGTGTATAAATAACCAAATTGTTTTATGAATTTAACATTTTATTAATAATCTTCTTGTAAATGTTAGGTTGCTACAGCCCACAACTCACATAATAGGGTCTGATTTTTTTCTTGGACCCTACACCTTATAGAAATTTTATAACACCAAGTTATCCATTTTATGAATGTAAATTATTATTGAATAAGATATAAGATATTTATAAGTGAATTAACAACTCATATACTTAAGAATCCTTAAGTATAAGTATAGTAATTATACTTGCTTTCTCTAGTCTCATAAAATGTTTAGTCTTATAATTTAAAGAAAAGCTTGTGGTTTTTATATTTTGTCAAAGTTTTATAATTTTCTTTCAACATGAGAATTAGATTTTTCCTACACATCTTTCGATTTTCATGTTGACATAGATCTTACATATAATTTTTTTTAACACATGGATTCCACGTGTTTTTTATCTCTACAACATGAGATTTCAATTCTTTGTCTAAATTATATAATTTTAGGATTAAAAAAAAAAAAAACTAAACTAAACGGAATGTACAAGAGGCGGTGGGAATTAACGTATGCATGTGGTAGTGTGGGGATCACGGCAATTTCTAATGGTGAATGGGCCAAAGGGTCACTGATGAGTACGATTTGTTTGTTTTTTCTTTTCTTTCTGTAGGTGGACCCATTTATGCGTTTGAGGACCCGATTTTTCTCGTGGTTGCTTTCAGGAATTCAGAGTATCTAATGCAAATCCGATGTAGGGATGCAGAGGATCACTTGCAATGTGATGTAATTAACGGAATTTTTTAATGTGTTCCAGGATCACCATGTACTTCCATTCAAAATTTGATACTTGTATTAACTTTATTTTATTTTTTCTCTCTCCTCTTTCCTCAACTTTTTCTCTCTTTCTCTCACCTCAGTCCCACCTAATTCTTTAAACTCCCGATGCAGAGTAACTTCACTCGTAATTAACTTAATACAGATGCTGTTTTCTTTTCAGTGTTTGGGGGAATACAAAAGGAACCGTGATTCTCGGCATGATCCAATCGCTGCCTAAAATCCACGTAGGATTTTAGTGAGCGTTACCTGAGCTCTGTTTCTTTTTTTCTTTTTTTAATATGTTAAAGACGTTTGTTACGGACCTTGAGGTCACCACCCCAAAAGCTAGCTCAAAGAGTGGGAGTGCCCAAGGCCTTATAAACCCCACATTAGTTGTATAGGCAACCAATGTGGGACTTGTAACAACGTTTTACCACAATTTCATGGTAACGTTTCTTTTAGAATTCTATTTAGCAATGTCATGAAGTTTTTTACAAGAAAGTTATTACAAATGTCCCATAACCAATCATGATAATAAAAAAGACTAAGTAAAGTTTTAAAAGAAAATAATTAACGGACAAAATGTTAAAAATAAAATAAAATGTGGTGAGTCATTTTTGAGAACACACCTATATCTTTTTTTTTTCTGTCTTTACTCGGTGTACTAAGTTTTCAAATTTGTTTTAAGCAAAGGCCTAGGTGTCGTTGTGTTTTGGGCGTGCACTTCATTTTAGATGACAGTCTATCTCAACCGTAGCACGTGCACAATGGACGCTGTGATCCTCAAATACATTAATATTTTAGGTTATAGAAACCAAAGTGATCCTCAAATACGGGATTAATTTGTTTCCCGTGTGTGTAAGACGCAACCGTCTGCTTTTACAAATTATTCTTTGTTATTAAAGAACAAAATATTTATATTGCATAGTATTTTTATATAAGGATATGTTTGGAATGAATAATGCCTAATTATATAATATTTGATAAAATCTTAATACTACGCAATATTTAATGTTGTATTGTATAAAATATAATATTGTTTTGGATCTCGCCAATTTAATGGGCCGCCACTAGAATGGGATTGAAGAGTCAATTCCCTGCTTTAGCAAAGCCCATATCTCACTTACTTATTTCACTGGGTTCAATAGGACAAAGTGACAAACCGATTTATTCTTTCACCTAAAATTCTATTCTTTAGGATTTCCAATAAATTAAATTTTTTTAAATTTTTTATTTTCAAATATTATCGTAAACTAAATATTTTTATCATATTTTTTGAAAATTAAGATTCTCAAATAAAAAAATCTCTTTTGTACCAAGAGTCATTACTCTCAGCCTTCGCCTCACTCTCTCTCTCTCTTTTTTCTCTTTTTTTTTTTTTGGTAAACACGCCTCACTCTCTTTATATAGAACTTTTGTTTATACCAGTGTCTCCTTGAGCATTGTTATATCCATATACTTCATCAAAATAAATCTAATCACACCCCAAACAGTTCAAATATTATATAATATAATATTGTATTGTATTGTATTTGGTTATGCATTACATGTTACTGTATAAGATAAAATTTAACATCTTTTGTATATTACATTCACTTAAAAATATAACATATTGATTTGAACTTGTTATGTTGTATTAGTATTTGGAAAAATAAAAGTTCCTAATGCCCAAAAAGAACTCATGATTACTATGCATAGTCAAATTAAGAAATATAATTCTTTTACCAAAAAAAAAAAAATATAATTAATTTTTACCAAAAAAAAAAGAAATATAATTAATTATAACTGCACATAGAGATTAACGAAATTCTAATAGAAATATGGTTGCAATGGCCAATGATAAATTCAAGGGATTCGGCAAGAGCTTCGAATTCTCACAACGATCTAAATATATATTTGTATATGTATGAAAAAAAAATTACTAACGATGCATTACTATATATAATTAAGTATTGAAATTTCATACAATTTTTTGTTTTTATATATAGTTGATTAACTTTTTTAAAAAAATCAACACAAAATTTGACCCTAATTCAATTAATAAAGTCTATAATATGAAAAAGGGGACGGACTTAACACCGACAAAATTATAATACATTTAATTTTTAAAATAAAATTGTTAAAATATCTTATTTTGTACAACGTAGGTTCCTGTCAGCATCATCATTTTAGTGAACTTAATTCACCACCCACGTTACAACTACAAAAATAGAGTGCCTCGAGTGAGATCACGATCACTGCCACCGCCATTGTCAGATTTTGGTGTTTATAAAGGAGTGGAACGAACTGGTTAGGAAAGAAATAACATGGTTAGAAAAATGCATCTTTAGGTATTGTCATTGACTGAGTCAGGAATCGGGTTCATGTAATTAATGCCAAGGTATTGCGAAATCAATACGGTATAATGGACACATTTTCACATGAGCTTATGCATCAAATCTAATTCAAGTTTATCTCAACCCCAAGATATTCATCATTTTAATGTGTAAGAGGAAATTACTTGAAATTTTACATAATACAATATTTGTTTCAAACAACTGATACAACCATGATGTATTATATTTAATATAATGTACTAAATGATTCCTAAAGTCTCTAACTTTTATAAACTTTTACATAACGTTTTTTTTCTTTTGATACACACTACTAGAAAATGCTTTTTTTTCGACGGAAAAATTCCGTCGAAAATGATAAAAATTCCGTCGAAAATGACATTTTCGACGGAAAAGAAGTCGTCGAATAAGTCTTCGTAGGTAATAAATTTTTCGACGAAATTAGAGATTCCGTCGAAAAAATTCGACAGAAATTATTTCCGTCGATTTTTTTCAACGGAAATTATTTCCGTCGTTTTTTTTCGACGGAATAATTTCCGTGGAAAATTTCGACGGAAAAATAAGTCCGTCGAAATTTTTCGACGGAAAATGAATGACATTCCGTCGAAAAATCTTGTATTAATTTTCGACGGAAAATGAATGTAATTCCGTCAATAAATCTTTTAATATTTTTCGACGGAAAATAAATTCTGTCGAAATTATTCGACGAAAAATGAATGAAATTCCGTCGAAAAATCTTTTAATATTTTTCGACGGAAAATAAATTCCGTCGAAATTTTTCGATGGAAAATGAATTAAATTCCGTCGAAAAATCTTTTAATAATTTTCGACGGAAAACAAATTCCGTCGAAAATTTTCGACATAAATTCTTTGAATATTTTTATCTCTACAAAATTAATATCAATTTATGTTTCACACCTGATAAACAAATATATGAAAGTAACATATCATAATTATATGATCTTAATATAATTATGATATGTTAAAGATCCCTGTCATATACTAATCAAAATATACTTATATATATAAATGTCCAACACATATACTAATCAATAGGGACATACATATACAAAAGTCCCTATCATATACTAATCAAAAGAGTACTATGTCTAAAAATATCCAAGACATATGCTAATCAAAAGGGACATACATATACAAAAGTCCCTCTGTCATATACAAATCAAAAGAGTCCTATATGTATAAATGTCCAAGATATATACTAATCAAACAGGAACATACATATACAAAAGTCCTTGTCAGATACTAATCAAAAATGTGCAATAGTCCCGGTCATATACATCCAACAAAGATACAAAAGTCATGCTGGTGGATGACCTGCATGATCGTGGTCATCACCTACGTCCTGAGACGGGGGCTGAGTCTCGTCGTCATCCTCAGTATCTAAAAATTCCACAGGAAGCCTTCGCAAAAACTTCTCCATGGTGTCCATTCGCTTCTGCATCATAGAATACCTATCAGGTAAAGTTTGTTTTTGGTTGATCCTTTTGGCTATCATTACCAGTGATTTGCCCATCCTAACAATGAATAAGATCATCAATGACATGTCATCACAAAGAAAATAAATTCTTAAAATACATACAATCTAACATAGGCACTAAA
This sequence comes from Gastrolobium villosum, assembly GCA_032173675.1. Classification (NCBI taxonomy): domain Eukaryota; kingdom Viridiplantae; phylum Streptophyta; class Magnoliopsida; order Fabales; family Fabaceae; genus Gastrolobium; species Gastrolobium villosum. The sequence goes on from JAVKPL010000597.1 coordinate 146,619, forward strand.
ATCAATAACTAAAGTCTGTAAGATTATATGGGTCATATTAGATATATACCTATATGTAAAAATTTAACTTTACACACGTCAATTATTCATTCAAATTCCAATGATCAAATGCAACAGCTTTGAGTAAATGGGTCTCACCATATTTAAATAAGTGTGGAATGCATCCACGGCAAAAAACACATTTTTTTTTTGGTGCATAAAAAAAAAACACATTTGTTAGTGTCATATATAAACACATTTGTTAGTGTCATAAAAAAAAAACATTTGTTCTGTGGAAAATCTTTGACGGAATTCCTTTTCCGTAGAAAATCTTCGACGGAATTACAATTCCGTCGAATATTTTTTCCGGAACTTAATTTTCGTAAAAAATTATCGACGAATTACATTTTCCGTTGAAATTTCCGTCTTTGATTTTGACGGAATATTTTCCGTCGAAAATTTGCACTTTTCTAGTAGTGACACTACATAACGTTATTAAATTAAACAGTATCAGTCTCATTTTATATTTAATTAATTTAATTGTTTAAATATGTTAATCAAATCAAATAATGTCTTTCACCAAAAAAAAATAAAAAATCAAATAATGTCGTATAAATAATACATATAATGATATAAATTATAAAACATCAATTAAAATGACCGCTTAAACCAAATTTTAATGGATCCAAATAACCTGTATTTTCTAACCAAAAAAAAAAACTGAATTTTATTACAATACTTAATTATAACAAGTTCAATTTATTAGTACGAGGCAAAAGAATAGTTCACTCTATATGCTCACTGCATGGCTGCGTAATAACAAGTTCAATTTTAATTAAACCGTTAGATAAAATCATTTAATGATATATTATTAGATTATTTAATAAATTTAATATTTTATAAATTATTAATTTTATCATATAATATAATAGTATATTATAAGAGGATAACATAATTCATTTGTATTGGTATAAATGTTATACTTAATTTTAATTATTTATTTAATTTTAATTATTTATACCGCTTGTATATCCTAATTTATTTATTATGTGAATGGTTAAATACAAATAGAATTAACGATTAAAATTAAGTTTGAAAATTTATAATTCTTACATGATTTAAGTTAACCTTCTATGTAACTATTTAATGGTTTGAGTTAGAGTCACGTTAACTTTTTAGTCCTGTCCGACAACACTTCTTGAAGGGGTAGAGGATGTTGTCGGTGGTCTCAAATTATTATTAAGAAAATATTTGGGATCAATAAACATAATATTATTTTATCATTAGAAAAAATAAAATATTCATTTTGTTTTTTGATTATTGGTCATTTAATGTTACTATATAAAAACTAAAAAATCCATTAGATAATTTTAATTATAAAAGAACATAATTGTATTTAACTAGATTACTTTTATTAAAATATTAAAAAAAATTATTCTTCTATTGTGTTTTCACTTATTAATAATAATATCAAAATAAAGAACAATTATTCTATTAGTTTCTAGAACAAACAGTAACAAAAATACATTTTATAAAAATAAGAAATAAAATATAATAAAGAGGATTAAGAAATATTTGTCATTTAGGTGTAGGGCTGGCAATACGGGCCAGCCCGCCCCGCCCCGCCCCGGCCCGTTTTGACATAATGGGTTGAATTGAGCAACCCGTCCCGTTTTATGGGTGGGTTGGCGGGCTACGGGCTAGCCCGCCTAAAATAAAAATATATATATAAAAATAAAAATATATAAAAATAAAATACAAAAAATTAAATTCTGCATAAAACACATAAAAAAATCTGCATAAAAGCATACAAAAATATGCATAAAATCTTAATGTGCTTATGAAACTAAGAAGATCAGTGTTTAATAATCTACATATAAATATGCAACTTTCAATCCAAAATTAATAATAAAAAATAAAATCATATTAAGGTAAAACAGAGTAACAAAACAAGTAACAATGTGTTGTAAGAGCAGTCCACAACAATTCGAAAAAGTCACTTGCATGCAGAGAAATCTAAGGCATGAAGCTACATAATAAGTAGGTAGTCTGAAAAAAGAAAAAGAAAAGGGGGCTTGGCGGGCTAGTCCGCCATGTAGCGGGCCGAGCCCGGCAGGCTGACGGGTTTGGCGGGCTAGTGGGTTGAAAAACTCAACCCAACCCGTCCTGTTTGGCTGGCGGGGCGGGCCAACCCAGTGGGTTCAGCCCATTTTACCAGCCCTATTTAGGTGGCTTGGGAAGACGCGGGAATTGCAAACATTAATTAGAAAACAGAAATCCCAAAGCGTGATAGTGTCTGATCTGATATGGCCACGTTGTTGCGTCTGCAGTCTGCAACATATAAGTATTAGTCAACCTTGGAACGCTAATCCAATATTAAATAAGAGGATGGATTATTTAATCACCATTAGATTAATATTTTTTCTTTTTTCAAAAACTTTTTAACATTCTCTCTATTTGATCCAATGGTGAAGTGATGGATAGTAAGTTGGTAGTAAAAAAATTTGATAGTTAAAATATCCCCAGTTATTAAATAAGGAGAATGATATATTTTTTATATTTCTTTTTTACATTTTGGGGCCTATAATATTTTAACTTAATTTATTATTCTGTAACTTTTAATATAAATATTTAATTATTTATGTAATATAAATCACATATTCTTATATTATGAATAAAAAAGTCTAAAGAAAAGAACATATATGAAGTAGAAAGAAAAAATGAATTATTAATTTTTATTAATAATTTTATTATTATTTTATTAATTATTCATAATTATTAATTTTTACCCCATGTACTTACAAAAAAAAAAAAAAAACTGCAAAAGCACTTATTAAATTAGAATAACGCATAATGGAGCCGGTGATTTCAAACGTCAGTTGTATTATTGCATTTGCATGGTAAAGCATCAAGATGTAAAGAAGAAATAAATTGTGAAAAAATATAACATGATTACATGTAAAGATCATAAATATACAAAATAAATTAATAATTATTACACATAACTTTCATATAATTATGATTTCATATACGATCATATTATTTTATTTTATTTTTATATAAGTAGATTCAAATCCATTTAAAAATATCAAAAACTTCAAAGTTCGGTACTTTTCATAAGAGTGTGTTTGGTACAAGTGAAATTTTTTGGTATTCGGAAGTCACAATTACTGGGAATACAATAGAAATTGAGTTTGCTCGGAATGTTATGAAAAAAGAGTTTGGTTCGCCAAAATATTACCGTGAATATTGGATAAAAATTACTGATTTCATGTTTGGTTTAGAACGAAATATGACTTCGAATTGTTATAAAAAATTATATATGACTTGGAATATGAGGTTATTTTACAAAAATAACCCCAAACTATTTTTTTTATCCCAGACTATTTTTACTTTTGTAATTGATAGATTGGGTCTAGGTTTTGATGTGTGTTGAGGTATTTTTGTCTCAAAATTTGTTATTGTACTTTCCCTTTACTTAGAATTCTGAATTACCATATTATTTTTGGTTATCTAAATTGTGATTTTTCTTTGTAAATCAAATTACCGGTAAACCTTGGATATCAGGGACTGATTTTGTTACTTCTATCGAACATAATAATTAACGTTTACCAAAGGTTTACTCTTTTTGATACCCTTGGATAAGGGTTATCCCAGGATTGCAGAGGGATTTTATCACTATGCGACGCCAGTTGGTAGCATATATTTCCAAATATGTCATAACAATAGTGGGTCCACAAAAATTATGTTTATGCTTATTATATACATGAAAATGTAAGTATAATCTTACATGGATATATCTTCCAACTTTAATAAGAGTATCTCATTTTCTTTTCTTTTTTCAAAAGAACATGGCCTCACCTCAAATTGTATCTTCGACAAATGTAAAATCCCTATATATATAAAGGGAATAAATTATTTTGTCTACTTTTATTTTGCCTATTTTTGTCTATTCATTTCAATATCGTTCGATTACAATTTCATCTAACGGTCGATATTTACGATATAAAATAAACTTTTTTCTCTTCTTTCTCCTCACTTCTTCTCACACCCTTTCTCTCTCCTCCCCTTTCTCTCTTCCTATGCGACCAAGACCAAAAATTAATACTCTAATCGTAATGGTCTTTCCAAAAATTTAAGAAATTGGATTGTGCAATAATTTACATGTTTGTGCTCCGCCACAAACAATATTAAATATTAGAGATTTACTAGCGGTCAGTGGTGGAAACAAATTGTTTATTAGGGGGCAAAAATTGGGGGGATGAAATAAATTTGGGGTTGCTCTTGGTTTATGATTATGTCCAAAACGGAATCTTAGCAGATCACCTCCATGGCAAAAAGCTTAAACAGAACCTCAATATTTCTCTGCAAATGGTGTTGGCAATGGAGTACCTTCTCTTCTCGATGATAGTTCTAAGAGACACAACTTCATTAAAAAAAAGTCTTCGAAATTTTTTTGGGGGATGGGGGCGTCATCCCCCACACCCCTACAATGGCGGCCTTACTGCCACCCAATGGTGAACCTGCGCTATTGCCTATGTGGGCAAGTGCAGACACTAACTTGCAAAAGTAACTATTTTTCTATTAAAAAATTGATCTATTTTGCTTATGGAGTTGCCAACTTATAAGCAACCAAATGTGTTTGGTCTCTCAATTACTTGTAAGTTGAATGTTTGAATAATAGACATGTTATACTACATTCTTGAAATTAATATCGTTGTGCTTATATTTGTGCCAGTGTGCTTATATTAGTCTGGATTTACTAAGTTGTTACTTTCTCTTGTCTTAATGATTGGTGTTGTGTTCATGTACCCAAAAGTCACTTTTTTAATTATTATATCTAACATTTTGCAAATGCAAGATAAGGTTATTTACTGTATATGCTTTCATGGATCCTGCGCATGGCGAGAGCTTTTTAAAAAAAATTCGAGGGCAGACATAAATACAATTTTCTGGATCCGCCACTGATGTCACCGAATCCTTTTTTGAAAATTCAATATGTGTTTTTCGTTGGATTTTCTCTTTATATTCTATCTTGGTCGCAGAGGGAGAAAGAAAGGGCGTGGGAGGAAGTGAGGAGAAAGAAAAGGAAAAAAAAGTTTATTTTATATCGCAAATATAAACCGTTTGATGAAATTGTAATTGAACGATATTGAAAGGGGTAGGCAAAATAAGAGTAGGCAGAATAACTCATCCCTATATAAAGCATGGAGGTAAAGAAGTCTTACTCTCTGTATAAATCATTGATTTTTGTTTATATAATCATTTTAATTTATTTAAAATTAATAATTAATTAATTTGTATAAAATGATAAATCATAACTCTTAGATGAACAAAAATCAATGGCAAATGTGAGAAATAAAATTTTATAATCTTACACTATAGTCAAATTATAAAAACATAATTAAAAACTAATGTAAAATAAATAAGGTTCATGGTAAAACTTGTTTAATGGTGAATATGAGTGATGCAGATTTGATTGCTTCCTTCTCCTCTACAACGCTTCAATGTTCCTCTTCCGCTGTTGCCTTCGTCTTCATCTCTGAGTTCTCATTTTCTTCGCGTCTTCAAAATTGATCCTAAGCATGGATCGCATTTGTATTTAAAGAATTAAAATGAGCTTTAATTTCTGGACCAGCTCACAAGCGAGCTGCTCAGCGAGACAATTTCTTCTTTTTGCTCATTTGCTCACTTCAGTAGAGCGAGAGTGACCGAATACTTTATAATTAATTATTTTCTAATTTTCCTTGACATTCAGCCAATGGCAACTGCCTTCTCATCCTCATCAGGTTAGTAATTTGTTATTCCTAGTTTGAAACAACAAAAAGGATTAGGATCTTATCTATTTGTTGACATTTACTAACTTTTAATATTTTATAAATTAACACTATATTTTTAATTATCTTAATTATTATTTCAACTATATTTAACAATAAAAGTATAATGTCTTGGACACTTATCAGTCCGTAACATAGACCCAAAGTTACAACCATTGAAGAAACAATAGATTTATTGTGAGAGATATGACATCACTTACCAACTTAAATTTTTTGATTGAAAAGATTACATTACATGGTATCAAAGCTTGAGACCAAGTGGTTAGAATTTCGACCTCATTTTCTAATGTAATAATAAAATAAGTTAAAATTACCACGAGGTAAATAAAAAATGAGCATGCATATTATCCACACATTAAGTTTAGAGTTTTCTTGTGAGGAGATGTGTTATAGATATGACATCACTTACCAAATTAAACATTTGGTTGAATTGGTTCTTTTCATTTATTTGTCCTAGGGCTTTGATGAGTTGTTGGGATCTTTAAAAGTGCATAAGCAATTACACACACAAATAAAATGTTCCTACAAGAGGAAAGTCTATTGCGCTCAGAACAGTTCAGAAACTCAGGGGAAAACCTTTTCAGCACACAAGGTAATCAGAACAATAAAGGTCAATCCATCTACTATGAGAAAAAATGAAGCCAGGGCACATCAAAACATAACGCCCACAAAAATATATAAGAAATCAAGTAGAAAGAAAGGATTAATGGTTACTTGGGACGATCTAGATGAACAATCTACTAGTGATGAGGAAGAATAGAAGTAGCCTTCATATGTCTTATGGCATGTGAGCATGACAATGATAAGGTAATTAATTCTAAACTTACGCAATTGTCAAATAATGAGCTGAAAAAAGTTTTTGACAATTTTCTTTCTAATTCAAACATCCTAGCTCAGGAATATATTATTTTTAAAAGTGATTTTTTTTTTGAAATTAAGCAAGACCAAATGAACCAATAGATGTACTACATAACACCA